>JBBPBX010099298.1:0-12552 GCA_038048925.1 Garcialebias charrua | reverse complement strand
GAACCACATTTGTCCCTTTGCTTTGAACACATGTTATTTGGCTTCACTGACCAACCATCGGCTAAAAGAAAATATTTTATATCATTAATCTCATTATATATTTAGACAAATCCACAAATGCTGTTACACTAATCAAAAACCACTTATTTCCATTTTTGAAAATGAGGTCAAACAAAATATTAAAACTATTAGACAGTCCACCAACATGAAACCATAAAACTTGTACTTTATGTATCTCTTTAAATAAATAAAAATAAATGTCACATTTTTGTCATCTGTGTATGTTTCCCATACTTGACAGACGAAATTGGCCTCTGCATTTAACCCAACCACCACCAGGTGGTGCAGTGAGCAGCTGTAGTCAGCGCCCGGGGAGCATGGGGAAAATAGATGTGCACTCATAGACACCCCAAGGTGTGCTGTGGCCGGGGTTCGAACCTGGGTCCTTCGGATCCCAAGTCTGATTCCCTAGCCACTACACCGTCTTGGCCCTGCGTATTTGTGTAACATGTTGTTCTAATTCTTTGACTCGATGTTTGTAACCCCCTGAGACTGTCATTATATTGTATTGTTAGTCTGCTTTATATTTACAATAAAGTACAAAATAAACCAGTACTAGACTACAGAAGTATTGTTTATAACTCAGCTTCAGATATACACATACACATCAATAATATTAATGTGAGCCCAACAGAACCAAAACCAGTCATAAATCCATGGATACTCACAGACCCAATAGTAGATCTGAAATTATTAGGAAAGAAAGAAAAAAAAAAATTCAAATACAGTTATAGAATACATTAATCAATAATATGGATTCATTAAATGAAATAGATATAAAACTCAGTGGAGCAGAAATAAGCATCATAAAGGAAAAACAGGGAAAGATGGAAAAACAACAGGAAGAAGAAAGAAAATGTTGATGGTTTTATAGAATTCAACAACAAACAGGAGAAATGAGGAGATCTGAAAGAAACAGGAGGAGGAAACATCACATCACGTCTCAGATTTGGACACACAGGATTGAACAGAACATTATTCATAACAGGGAAGCATCATAAATGTGACTACTGTGGAGAAGATGAGACCATAGAACATGAGTTATTGAACTGACAGAAATACAGACATGAAAGAAGTCAACTGATGAACAGTCTCACTGAAATCAAAGAAAGATTTGATACAGTTGAATTATTGCACAATTCAAAAGATAATGGTGCTCAGGTTTTAATACAATATCTGAAACAGATTGTTTGTTTGAAAGAATGGTTATTTATCCATTAATTAATTAATAAATTATTTTTTTGTTTACATTGTTTCAGTCCACCTCCTCACCAGTTTGTGGTGGTAATGCACCAAATAGTTGTTTGCCAACCACTAATGTTGTATAACAGGGTTGTTGTTTAATGAATTTGATCAAAATGCATCACATTTATAATATTTTTCTTGTTTTGCAGAAAAGTTTATCTAGTAGTTATTAGAAATGTTTCTTGATGGGAAGGTTGGCGGTTCGAATCTTCCCCACACCATGTGTCGTTGTGTCGTTGGGCAAGACACTGAGTTGCTCCCGGTAGGACTGGAAAGCACCTTGCATGGTAGTCTGCCACTACCAGTGTATGAATGTGTGTAGCATTCAATGTGTGTAGCGCTTTGGGTTTTTCACTAATGAATAGCGCGTTATAAATTGAATTCATTATTATTATTATTATTATTATTTTAATCTTTGTGGAAGCTGTTTGGATCCTATTTTCCATGTAATCCAGGTTCCTTTTGTTTGTGTAGTGACGACGCCCCCTGGTGTTTTATTTATATTTTTTATTTTTTATTTTATTTATAAAAAACAAGTACAAAAAAAACCTCACAATGTCAAACATGGCTCGAGACTCAAGGCATGTGTGGCATTACTCATGCGCTGAGAACATGAATATATTAACAACAACGCCACCCTAGGAATTTCACCTAGAGAATAATACCTTATTAAGGCCACGCAAGTTCGCTTTGCAATGATTAAAACATCCGGGACAACTCTTTCATATATATCATGATAATTTATTTACATTGAGCTTAAAACATCTTAAAAACATCCTTTAATTATGTAAATCATGTGTACCATACCAATTAAATAGACAAAACCCAAAAACCCTTTAAACCCCAAGACACTCAATTACAATAAATACAATGCATACAGGTTTGCAACAAATATACGGTTCACTCCACCGGTGTGGTACTCGCGTTACACCACAGCGACAAGCAGCTGGGCTGCACTGACGTCACACTTGCAGCGCCACTGCAAGGGGAACAGTTGATGACACCACAGTCCGTGTTTCAATCACTCGTGCAGAGCTTCCCCAAACGGAGTCAAGTACGAGGACCCTCTCAACGGAGTCGCCAAGGACTCAGAATGGACCCCGGAAGATAAATCAGCAGTCTCCGGAAACAGAGCAGCAGTGGTCCCGATGTGGGTGGGGGACCTAAAGAAAGTTAATTAATAACTACTCTTCATATAGCTGCCACAAATAGAGATTACAAGGTTAATTGTTTCCTTACCTGCCAGCTTCACAACCACGTACACACACACACCCGCAGCATGAGGGAGCGGAGAAGCGCAGCACCGTGGCGTTTTACCTACAACAACACCTCCATTTAGAGTTTCTGTCTGATATCAGCTATAGTGCAGAGAGTGACAACACCTACCCCGTGAAGGAATCAACACCGGCCCGCACCACGCTCAGCGATGGGTTGCCTTGCACGGCCAACACCCACAGCCATGCGGCAGGAGCAGGAAGACGAACAGTCTGACTGAATGCGGCAGCTGCCTATATACCACGCCCACTTTATCAACTAGACGTTCGCACCAGGAACCCATCAGCCTAATCAGGCATCTTTCTCTACTGCTACATTCTACCCCCACCTTTTGTATCGGCGACCCGACGATAATCTATTAAAACTGATCCTATCAGCTCCAAAACAAGCTGTTATAGTTGACAAAGATGCGGAAGGACCTCCCAACAGGAGGTGAACATCCTTAGCTACCTGGCACCTTTCACAAGCCTGGCACCATTGGACCACTTCAGAAGCCATATAAGGCCAGTAACACTGGGATCGTAGGAGCGCCAAAGTTCGCTCCACCCCCTGAGGACCATGTTCCTCATGAACTTGGGTCAGCACATTCTTAATAAGTACCCTAGGTAGCACCAACTGAAACACTACCTCACCACCATTTGGTCTAAATATCTTCCGATACAGCACTCCCTCTCTCTCTACAAACCGGTCCCACTGACGAAGTAGAACCAATGTGGCGGAAGACAGCTGGGCCCGTTCTTCTCGACTGGGGTATTGGCCCTTCCTCCAAAACCCCAACACCTCCTGTAAGAGGGGATCGTCCTGTTGCAAGGCACATAGTTCGGCTACAGTGTGTTGTGGCAAAATCGCAACAACCGTTGGGTGTGCTTCAACTGTATCCGAAAGCATGGCTCTCATATCTGGTGGATGGGGTAAGTGCTGGCGAGAGAGTGCATCAGCATTTACATTACTCTGACCTGACCGGTAAGCAGGGCGGGCCTGAGGAGCTGGATTCATCTGAAATGGTGCTCCATAAGAGGCCCACCCCCCCTCACATTCCCGTGCGAAATGACCGGGCTGATTACACCGCTTGCAGATCACTGAACCAGAAAAACAAGAACGATTAGGACCACAGACATTTTTCAACTGGGAAATGCTCTCACTAAGCTGCTGGAGCCGTTCTTGCTGACATTTTAGCATTTCTCTGAGCTGGCTCATTTCTGTTACGGATATTAGGGGAGCTACCTGCGGCTGCGGGCTACCATGAATCCCACACTGAAAACCATGAACTACCGGGGTAGATTGGCTATGACTTCTCACCCCAGAGGGTACCCCTTCGCGCTCCCACCGAATTGCTGCCGCCCTAACTTCAAGCAGAGTGCTGTCTGGCCTGCTGCGCATAAACTGCTTCAGTTCACGACGCAGAGATCCATCCAACACCCGTTCAACAAACTGATCCCTTAACAAAGTCTCGGGACTCAACATGCCAGCAGGCACGCGCTGCTTTGCCTTCTCCATAAGACCCATTAACGCGAGGGAGAACTCCTGAAGACTCTCTCCCTCTTGCTGTCTTCTGGAAAAGAAGGTTTCGTGTAATGCAATATAGGACTCTGCACAGCCATATAATTCCTGTAAGATTTCAAATATTCTAGCAGGGTCCTCTCTCTCTGCACTAGAACGATATTTAAATTCAATTCGAGCTTCTCCCTCCAAATGATCCATCAAAAACAAAGCTTGATCAGCCACCGATAAATGTTGTGCTCTCATACGCATCTCTGCTTCCTCCATCCACTCACTCAGTCCCATGCCGGTCCTTCCTCTAAAGATGGGACATTCCCTATCACTAGGTACAAAAATCAGTCTTTCTGTAGGAGGGGCATTGGGTACTCCTGAAATTGACGGCTGGGCACTTAAGCTGGCCTGCCTTTGTCGCAACTGCTCATTTTCAATTTGTAAGCTTGCTACCAACTCTTTAAGTTCTTTAATTTCTTCTGCCATAATTACAAGTTCATCCACCCACCACTTCAAAGATCTATTAGAACCACCACTTTAAAGATTTGCTGGAACCACCACTGCTCTGCTTCCGGACCGACCAATCTGCACACAAAACACAAAAAAACATAAACCAAAGAAAAAAACAAAACACAAACACCAATATAGTATTGAAAAATCACAAACTACTGGTCCCGGATGTTCATAAAAAGCAAATGCAAACGCCCTACCAACAACGCCAAAAATGTGGCATTACTCATAATAATAATAATAATAATAATAATAATTGTCTAATCTTGTCATCTGCGTATGTTTCCCATACACAGACGAAATTCGTCTCTGCATTTAACCCAACCACCTACCAGGTGGTGCAGTGAGCAGCCATAGAAGGCGCTCGGGGAGCTGGAGAAATAGGTGTGCACTCATAGACACCCCAAGATGTGTAGTGGCCGGGACGCGAACCCGCGTCCTTCGGGTCCCAAGTCAAACGCCCTAACCACTACACCATCTTGGCTCCTACATGCGCTGAGAACATGAATAAATTAACAACAACGCCACCCTAGGAATTTCACCTAGAGAATAATACCTTATTAAGGCCACGCAAGTTCGCTTTGCAATGATTAAAACATCCGGGACAACTCTTTCATATATATCATGATAATTTATTTACATTGAGCTTAAAACATCTTAAAAACATCCTTTAATTATGTAAATCATGTGTACCATACCAATTAAATAGACAAAACCCAAAAACCCTTTAAACCCCAAGACACTCAATTACAATAAATACAATGCATACAGGTTTGCAACAAATATACGGTTCACTCCACCGGTGTGGTACTCGCGTTACACCACAGCGACAAGCAGCTGGGCTGCACTGACGTCACACTTGCAGCGCCACTGCAAGGGGAACAGTTGATGACACCACAGTCCGTGTTTCAATCACTCGTGCAGAGCTTCCCCAAACGGAGTCAAGTACGAGGACCCTCTCAACGGAGTCGCCAAGGACTCAGAATGGACCCCGGAAGATAAATCAGCAGTCTCCGGAAACAGAGCAGCAGTGGTCCCGATGTGGGTGGGGGACCTAAAGAAAGTTAATTAATAACTACTCTTCATATAGCTGCCACAAATAGAGATTACAAGGTTAATTGTTTCCTTACCTGCCAGCTTCACAACCACGTACACACACACACACACCCGCAGCATGAGGGAGCGGAGAAGCGCAGCACCGTGGCGTTTTACCTACAACAACACCTCCATTTAGAGTTTCTGTCTGATATCAGCTATAGTGCAGAGAGTGACAACACCTACCCCGTGAAGGAATCAACACCGGCCCGCACCACGCTCAGCGATGGGTTGCCTTGCACGGCCAACACCCACAGCCATGCGGCAGGAGCAGGAAGACGAACAGTCTGACTGAATGCGGCAGCTGCCTATATACCACGCCCACTTTATCAACTAGACGTTCGCACCAGGAACCCATCAGCCTAATCAGGCATCTTTCTCTACTGCTACACATGCATAGCACAAAAGAGAATAAAGGCACATAAACAAAAACAATAATGTGTTTTGGGCAGCTACAACAGAAATTCGTTACAGATTGTTTTAGTTTTTAAAGCTTTTACATTAGTACAATACTTTAAAGTAGATAAGTAAGAGGAAATATAATTAGAAAACACTATAAATCTAGGTTTTAGCAAGGAGAATTTACAACTGTGGATGTAAAATTTGGCTAAGAGTAGTATTAAATTTACAACAAAAACTTTCTTACTTGAAATATTTGGACAAAAGAAACCAAACAGTATAATTTTAGCGTCAAATGGTAGGTCAATTTCTAACTTTCTATTTACATACATGAAAATGTCTTTCCAGAACACCTGAGTATGAGAACAGTCCCAGAAGAGATGGATGATGGTCTCCTCAGAGCTGTGGCAGAGTGAACACACATTAGTGTGTGGACATGACGTCACCAGCTCGGTTGTTTTCCTTCGTGATGAGGAGGTTCGTGATGAGGAGGTGTTCGATTTTATTTGGAAAAAAAAGGTTCATCTAATCCGAAAAAATGTTATGATAAATAAGCTGTGCTCTGGTGGGTTTAATGTATTAGATTTACAGACTCTAAACTCCTCCTTTAAAATTAAATGGATCAAAAGATATCTCTTAAATCCAAACTCTTTGTGGAACTTCATTTCAACACATGTATTTGAAGCATTGGGTGGTCTATCTTTTATTTTAAGGTGTAATTACAACATTGACAAAATTCCGATCAAACTCTCCAACTTCCACAAACAGCTGTTTTTGTGCTGGACTCTGGTTCACAAACACAATTTCTCTCCACACAAATACTATATCTGGAATAACAAAGACATTTGTTTTAAACATAAATCTATTTTCTTTAAAAATTGGTTTGACAGAGGAATAGTTCATGTACATCAGTTATTCAACAAAGACGGCAACACTTACTCTTACAGTGAATTTTTAACTACGTATAACTTTCCAGTACTACCAAAAGAATTTGCAATTGTCTTTGATGCAATTCCATCTGGTGTGAAAATGTTGATGTCAAATCCTGTACACAACAGCACGAACTATTTAACTGAAGAATTATTCATTGGTAACTCTGACCCTTTTTTAAGTGAAAAAACAAATAACAAATGTATTAGAGAATTAATAATTAGAGAATGTATTAGTAAACCTGCTTCTATATTCTTCTGGGATAATTTATTTAATGATATCTGTTGGAAAGATGTTTGGTTGTTACCTAGAAAATACTTTATAACTAATAAGATTCGAGAAGTGTCCCTAAAGATTCTGCATAAATGTTATCCTGTAAACTATATAATCTCCAAGTACCGTCCAAACGTAGACCCAATGTGTTCACTCTGCCACAGCTCTGAGGAGACCATCATCCATCTCTTCTGGGACTGTTCTCATACTCAGCTGTTCTGGAAAGACATTTTCATGTATGTAAATAGAAAGTTAGAAATTGACCTACCATTTGATGCTAAAACTATACTGTTTGGTTTCTTTTGTCCAAATATTTCAAGTGAGAAAGTTTTTGTTGTAAATTTAATACTACTCTTAGCCAAATTTTACATCCACAGCTGTAAATTCTCCTTGCTAAAACCTAGATTTATAGTGTTTTCTAATTATATTTCCTCTTACTTATCTACTTTAAAGTATTGTACTAATGCAAAAGCTTTAAAAACTAAAACAATCTGTAACGAATTTCTGTTGTAAGCTGCCCAAAACACATTTTTGTTTTTGTTTATGTGCCTTTATTCTCTTTTGTGCTATGCATGCCTTAAGTCTCGAGCCATGTTTGACATTGTAAGTTTTTTTTGTACTTGTTTTTTTATAAATAAATAAAAAATAAAAAATAAAAAAATAAAAAAAAGTGAGGAGGGCAAGATGGCGGCGCTCTAAACGGACGCAGTTTGGGAGCTCTGATATTCAACCGACACATTTTCATATATTAAAGGGAGTTGTTTGCTACAAGGAGACATTCTGCTGACAAGGTACCATAATAAGTGTATAGACACTGTAGAGTGATGTGAAGGTGCAGAAAGAAGAAAACACGAGTCCAGCAAACTATCCACCGCTAGCGTAGCTAACAACAAGCTAGCTGGATCTAAAAGTTCGACCGCTGCCAGCATGCATGATTATATTAGCCCAGATGTTGATGAGGGGATGGAAGCAGAGTTTCCACCTCTGCCCGTGACACCCTCCAAGGTTTACAGCAGAGAAACAAAGGAAGCTACAAGATACAGAGTTTCCTTCTGATGAGAAGCTACGTCTGGATTTAGCTCCGTGATTTATTTCAATTACTAATGAAAAAAGACTTCTCGTGAGTCAAATACTTTATTCTGTGATTTAGTTCCAAGCTGCTGCTGCCAGAGGCTTGTAACACTGCAGCTTCTTGTCTGTGGAGAGGAAGTTAGTTCACTCTGTTAGCATGTGTAGCTGTTAGCATCTGTAGCTGTTAGCATGTGTAGCTGTTAGCATGTGTAGCTGTTAGCGTTTGTAGCTGTTAGCGTTTGTAGCTGTTAGCATTTGTAGCTGTTAGTGTAACCGAAGAATAGGAGTTACTCGGGTTCAGATAGCAGTTTACTATCAGCCAGTTATGTTTATTGCAAGATTACTGGACTGAAACACATCCAACTTTGTCTCAACTCGGTCATACAGTTTTCTAAAATAAATAAATAAATAAATAAACCAACAACAACAATAAATAAATAAATAAAACCTTCACTCCAAACATGAGTGAAACATATTCATTGTGCTCGTTTCATTTAAACACACTTCTGAACTGTGTGGGACAAATTATATTTGTCTCAGTAGCAAGTCCTCTCTTGATAAAAAATAAAATTATTAGAAGCTGGCCAGCAAAACAAAACAAAAATAATTGTTCATATAGAGCTCTATATTTGAGTGTGTGTGTCTGATGCGTACGAACAGACAGATGAAAGAGGTTGTCCTGGCTGGGATGGTGGCCCAGAATGACGATGGCAGGCAGTGTCCGACATGAACAACTCAGCAGCCTCTCTCTCTTTCTCCACAGGCACAGGACTCAGGAGCACTTTGTCAGTGTTCCTTTCTCCAATATTGGCCACAATGATGCACTAGCAGGAAAACATCATATATCAGGCATAAAGAAGTCAGGTGATATGCAGAAGGACGGCAGAGACTAGCAGGTCTCTGCTCTCCAACGGTTTTGATCTCCAAAGCCCAGGAGTTGCCATAGCAACGGCAGTTGGAGCAGTGAGCTCCATTGTCAGCAGGTAGCGTCACTCAGCGGAATCTGAGCGTGCATTTGTCCAGATAAGCCGTCATCACGGAGGATAAAAATGACCAAGAGTCAGCGTTCTTGTTTGTTCACCACAAAGTGGAATGACTGCAAGCATTTTATTATTTGACACGTCACCTTATATACTACCTCACGTGAACTAATTACAACACCGGAAGTACGTGTCCCTTCACAATAAAACATGTCTTGACAAATGAAAGCATATTTCACTCAACACCCCTACTTGCGTTCATTTTGTCAAACACAGTCAATAATACAAAACGTTATTTACAAATTACATAAGTTATTTAGTTATACATGTTTCGCTTATCAAGCTATACAAAACATATTTTGGACAATCTTAATAATAAAGGAGCACAAGTTTGTTTGATAAAAAGAAGGCAGCTAATTAATAAAGTTCATAAATAATGTATACAATCATTCTAACTTGTTATCTGCACAATATTTACACTCCAAAAATATATCCTTCAAACTTTGCTCTTGTTGCAGGCTTTGTGAAAACATCTGCCATTTTTAAATCTGTTGGGCCTGATGCTCCTCCATCTGCGTCTGGTTTTGGGGTTGATGGGACCTCAGCTCCTCATTAGCCTCCCGAAGCATGTCTCTTTCCGACATCAAACGTTCTTTCTCCTTCAGCAGCGCATCATACTTGTCATGAAGGTTTCTGTACTCAAACTGCCACTTTTCAGCCTTCATGGCCTCCGCTGAGTGCTTGGAGTGAAGCTCTTGTAGGTGTCCACCAGTGACTCCAGTTGGTTCACCCGGTCAGAGGAGTGCCTGAGAATGTTCATCCCGTCTTTCAGAGCCTGAGCTTCCTGCGCCAGGCTCGTCAGCTCCTCATGCAGCATGGATCTCCTCCTCATGCAGCATGGATCTCCTCCTCATGCAGCATAGATCTCCTCCTCATGCAGCATGGATCTCCTCATCATGCAGCATGGATCTCCTCATCACTTTCAGTTGTCTCCATAACTCCTGTGTTTTATTTTTGAATTCAGCAAACTGTTTCTGATTCGCTTTGAGTTATAAAAACGATTTAAATGTCTCTGGCAGTCCTTTTAATTCTCTTCATCGGTGTCAGCCGGTACACTCACGTCGTCGGCCGGTTCATCCACGTCGTCGGCCGGTTCATCCACGTCGTCGGCCTGTACACCCACGTCGACGTCATCGTCGATATTTCTCCCCAAGATGGTGTCTTTTAGTCCTTGAAGTTTGAAATGTCCCAGAACTTTCGTCTCCCACAGTCCATAATTGTTTTCGTCTCCGTCGAAGGTTAGCCGCGCCCATCGGCTACTTGAATCGACGACGCGTTTGTTCATGGTGCCAGTTAGCATTCAGTGGTTGCTCACCAAAAACGCTCGTCCTTATGACTCCAATCTCCAAAGATTCACCCGCGCTCGCTGTCGTTGTCCAGAGCTTCTCCGGGTTGTATCTTGAGCTCTTCCTGGAGTTTTAGCTGGGCTGTATCTGGGCTCTGCTGGGCCCATAACCTGTCAGCAGGTAGCGTCACTCAGCGGAATCTGAGCGTGCATTTGTCCAGATAAGCCGTCATCACGGAGGATAAAAATGACCAAGAGTCAGCGTTCTTGTTTGTTCACCACAAAGTGGAATGACTGCAAGCATTTTATTATTTGACACGTCACCTTATACTGTATACTTCCTCACGTGAACTAATTACAACACCGGAAGTACGTGTCCCTTCACAATAAAACATGTCTTGACAAATGAAAGCATATTTCACTCAACATCCATTTTAAAACAGCAGTTAACATTCTTTATCAAGCATATAACTCCATAAAATAACCACCACCTTATGAACATAGCTGAATATTAAATATTTCACTTAACACGACAACTTGACAGTAATTTTAACACAATACCCACAGTAAAACAGGAGTTTGGTTTCTAAACAACATTACTGCCTTAGCGACGACTTAGTACATAAAATTAAAACACATATGACTTTACAAATCTCCAGTAATGCTCACCTAGCAGGAAAACATCATATATCAGGCATAAAGAAGTCGGGTGATATGCAGAAGGACGGCAGAGACTAGCAGGTCTCTGCTCTCCAACGGTTCTGATCTCCAAAGCCCAGGAGTTGCCATAGCAACGGCAGTTGGAATGCTGCGTAAAGTAATGTCGTACTTTGCTCTTAAAGAGACACTACCCATAAAGTAAAAACAATACAGAAAGGCAAATAATACAGAATAAACAAATAAAATCCAGCTGGGTTACATCAGCATGGGTAGCTGTTAGCATCTGTAGCTGTTAGCAGCTGTAGCTGTTAGTATCTGTAGCTGTTAGTGTCTGTAACTGTTAGCATCTGTAGCTGTTAGCATGTGTAGCTGTTAGCATCTGTAGCTGTTAGCATGTGTAGCTGTTAGCATATGTAGCTGTTAGTGTGTGTAACTGTTAGCATCTGTAGCTGTTAGCCTCTGTAGCTGTTAGCATGTGTAACTGTTAGCATCTGTAGCAGTTAGCATCTGTAGCTGTTAGCATCTGTAGCTTTTAGCATCTGTAGCTGTTAGCATGTGTAGCTGTTAGTGTGTGTAACTGTTAGCATCTGTAGCTGTTAGCATCTATAGCTGTTAGTGTCTGTAACTGTTAGCATGTGTAGTTGTTAGCATCTGTAGTTGTTAGCATCTGTAGCTGTTAGCATCTGTAGCTGTTAGCATCTGTAGCTGTTAGCATGTGTAGCTGTTAGTGTGTGTGTAACTGTTAGCATCTGTAGCTGTTAGCATCTGTAGCTGTTAGCATGTGTAACTTTTAGCATCTGTAGCTGTTAGCATGTGTAGCTGTTAGTATGTGTAACTGTTAGCATGTGTAGCTGTTAGCATCTGTAGCTGTTAGCATCTGTAGCTGTTAGCATGTGTAGCTGTTAGTGTGTGTAACTGTTAGCATCTGTAGCTGTTAGCATCTATAGCTGTTAGTGTCTGTAACTGTTAGCATGTGTAGTTGTTAGCATCTGTAGTTGTTAGCATCTGTAGCTGTTAGCATCTGTAGCTGTTAGCATCTGTAGCTGTTAGCATGTGTAGCTGTTAGTGTGTGTGTAATAATAATAATAATAATAATAATGTCTATTCCTGTCATCTGCGTATGTTCCCATACACAGACGAAATTCGTCTCTGCATTTAACCCAACCACCTACCAGGTGGTGCAGTGAGCAGCCCGAAAGCGCTCGGGGAGCTGGAGCC
>JBBPBX010099297.1:0-12552 GCA_038048925.1 Garcialebias charrua | reverse complement strand
GTGCTCTGTGAAGTGGTCTGGTTGGCTGAAACTGGCCACAGACCACGCACCCTTCAATGTAGTCCTTGACATCCTTTTTCATTCCAGGCCAATAGGCAATTTGTTTTAATGCCGTCAGCGTGGCTTTATCTCCTTTGTGTCCTGCGGACGGGAGATCATGGGCATGAACTAACATCACCCCCCTTTGGTCATGGGGAACCACGAACACAGGTGAGGACGTTGGTCCATGAGCGAAAGTTAAGATGCCCTTGATTAGTTTTAGCTGTTTGCGCAGCTGATAGAGGACCTTAAGGTCTGGATCGGAATCCAGGTCGTCTTTAGACGGACTATTTTTGTTCGGATCAGTCAGGTACAGTATCATGGAGTTGATAGCAGGATCCGACTTCTGTAGTTGGATGATGTCTGGGTCAGTCAGTGCGGGTCGTACAGAGACTGCGTTGTCAGCAGGTCTGGCTGCGGCCTGTGCACGTGTGACTGCCATTACCCTGACTGTAGGTTGTATTGACAGAGTCTTGATTAACCAGGAGGGGTCGAAGGACCATAGAGGACCTTCGTCGGCTCCTTCTTTGGCTAAGGAATCTGCAATGTCATTGTAGTACTTGTCATCGCCTGGGACTCTAGAATGTCCTGGAACTTTCTTCCAGTAGATCTGTAAGTCGTGTGATGTCACCAAGTGATCACACGCTATGAAAAGCTCTTTGTGTTTGACCACTTTTCTGTCGCTTGTTAGGAAACCGTTCTGTTTCCACACAGCGAGGTGACAAGCGAAACTCAAACGAGCATAGTTAGAGTCAGTGCAGATGACTAGCGTCTTGATGGAGCGTTCTACTACCATCTGGAGAGCTATTAGGATTCCTGCAATCTCAGCGTACTGAGAAGTCTGAGATCCTAATTTGTAGCTGAAAGTTATCTGCTCTTGGTCTTGGAGGAGGACCCCTCCAACACCTGCTCTGCAGATTTTGTCGCGGAGGAATGAAGATCCATCCACGTACAATGTTGTCATATCTTTGCAGATATTGTCATCAAAGAAGTGGTGATTCGGGTCTTCAGTTACTGGGGGTTTTACCTCAACCGGCGGCTGGGTGGCTGGTACATCTTGTGTACACTTCTGGCAGATTGCCAAGTCCGTCCCCAGATGAGACTTCTTGTTTTGACCATAACGTATGTCTAGGTTAAAACTTTGAAGCGCCATGAGCCACGTTGCAACACGTGAGTTTGTCACCACACCATCTCTGATGCGTTCACTGTTAAGAAAAGTCACTGGCTGGTGTTGTGTTTCCACAATGATTTTCTGTCCACCAATGTAGCTGGAGAAATGTTTAACTGCCCACACTGTGGTCAGTAAAGCTTTCTCACAGTCTGAGAATCTCAACTCGGGGCCTGCCATCGTTTTGCTGGCGTAGGCTACTACACGTTTGTCTCTGTCGTGTATCTGGTACAGACCTGCACTTATGCAATGAGCTGAGAAGCCCACTTCCAAGTAAAACTCTTTGTTGTAGTCTGGGTAGACTAAACAAGGGGCTGACTTGATCCTGTTTATAAGAGCGTCCATTGCCTGTTGCTGTTTGTCAGTCCAAACAAATGGTACGTCTTTTTTAAGGAGTTCAGTCAGTGGTTTCGCAAGGTCCGCATAGTTTTCGATGAATTGGTTCGAGTAGTTACACACGCCCAGAAAACTTTGTAGTTCTTTGAGATTGGTGGGGACTTTGAGATTGTCGAGGCCTTGGGTGCGAGTCAGCTGTGGTTGTACTCCGTCTGGACCTACAAGTAGGCCAACGTAGTCCACTTTGGTTCTGCACCATTGGCATTTTGACAGTGATATCTTAGCACCAGCAGTTGTTAGTTGATTCAGAACGTGGTCGATCTCAGCCAAATGTGAGTCCAGTGTTGGCTGCCTCAAAAGGACATCGTCCACGTAAATCAGTGTCCCACGCTCGTGGGCGTCTGGACATGCTTTGTTCAAGAAGATGTTGAACTCTGCAGGTGAGTTAGCGTAGCCAAAGGGACACCTGTTAAAGGTGTATTGACGGCCACCAAAAGTGAAAGCTAGTTTGTACTGATCCTCGGCGCGCACAGGGATGGTCCAAAAACCAGAGGCGACGTCGAGGGTCGAGAAGTACTTACCATTGGTGACCTTGGGCAGTTCCTGTTGGAGTTGCGTCATAGGCCATCTGGATAAGGGAACTTGTTTGTTTAGCTTTCTGTAGTCTATAGTGAGTCTCCACTTACCATTTGGTTTTAACACCGGCCATAAAGGCGCAGAGTAAGTGCTGTTACAGTATCGGATGATACCTTTTTCTAACAGGTCATTAATGATTTCTCTGATAGGTTGATGTGCTGCCAGAGGAATCTTGTACTGTCTGACAAATGCAGGGGGAGCATTAGGCGGGGTTGGGATGCTCACTGTGTGGAGCGTGGTCAACCCACAATCCATCGAGTCAGTTGAGAATGATTTCTCATATTTTAGAAGAACTTTGCGAAGTTTGTCCCTTTCTTCATCAGTTTTCAGGGCGTCGGCTTGGGCGACCACCTGGTCAATCTGTGAAGCAACTGAGAGGGGTTCTTGTTCTTTGGGGAGCTCCAGTGAGTCCCCTTCAGTGTCGTAAAACCTGTCAACAGGTAGTGCACTGTAAGTTTGAGGGCATAGACTGTCTCCTTTGTTGAAACCGAACCTGCGGACAGTGTCCTGGTCGGACTCAGTGGGGGAGAAAAGAGCTATGGCCTGTGTTGGTTTCGTGAACAAGACTTGCCCCGTGTGTTGATTTGGGATCAAGTTTTCTGGGAGTCCTCCCAGAAATGGAATGCTTAGCTCAAAATCATGAAAATCAGTAGAGATCAACCATCCTAACTGTGTGTTTTTTGGGATCAGTACCTCTTCTGTGCTTGTGTTGCACACAGCAACAGTCGTGGTTCTGCAGTCGAGGGTCACGTGGCATGTGGCCTCTATGGACAGTCCCAATTTGAAAAACATAGGAGATGGTTGAAAGTATGCCTGTTTTGTGCTAATAGCTTGTCCTTTCATGATGTGACACATCACTGGCTTGTTCATAACCTGAGGTGGTACCGCAGTGTTATGGCTGTTAGCAATCTGGCAGACCTCTGGTATGGTCTGTCCAGCCATAAGGTTCTCTGTGGTTAGCACAGGAGACTCCTTTGTGGCTGTGTCTAGTGACCACAGTACATTGTTGTTGATGTCCACTCGGACACCTAATCTTACCAAAATGTCGGAGCCTATGTAGGTTGCATGTGGTAAGTTCGGGACCACGAGGAATGGGTGATCCAGTTCTCGTTGGTTCCAGATTAGTTTCAGGTCAATGATCCCTTTTGCGGTCATTACCTGTTTATCGTTGGGGTCTAACGAAAAGCGGAAAGCCTTTTTGTTCATTTCTAGACCCAACTGTTTTTTAACCAAGGTTCCATAGAAAGCTTGGCTGATCGCTGATTTCTCCGTCCAAGGAGACAGAACAGCATCATCGGTGTGGGATCCTTGGATCTCAACACCTTTGACTACCTGTGGTAGGTAGTGTTCAGTGAGTGCTGACTGTTTCAGCTCGCAGAGGAGGCTCTCTCGTTGGGCCTTTTCTGCCTCACCTGTTGCTGAAGGTTCACTTACCGGGATTGTGCTCTCGTTGGAGGATCCCTTTGTGCCTTCCGCGGTACCTGCTGTTAGACAGTCAGTGTCACCTTGTGTAGGCATATCGATTGGCAGTGGTTGGCTCACTCTGGTCCACATTGTCTGATCGCCATAATCTATAATCGCGTCGAAGCGGTTTATAAAGTCTTGGCCGACCAAAAATGGGAATGAGTCAACGGCGGACACGTGTACCGGGTGGTATAGCGTCATTTCACCAATCTGCATGTGAACCATAGCTATAGCTGTTAGGGTTGTTCTCGTTTCTGAGAGTCCCTGCAATACTACAGCACATTCTTTGAGGGGTATTTCCCTGTCAACACCGCTAGCGGCTATCCGTAGCTCCTTCAACAGTGTGGGAGACATAATGGTTATGTCAGCCCCACCATCCAGGAGGGCCTCTTCTGTGAGGACCCCTTCTAAAGTGATTGACAGGTAAGCCTTCTTAGCGGGCCCCTTCCTGATAATGTTACACAGGAACCTATCAGGTTTTTTCCGACGTTTGTTACGTCTACCATTGTCTGTGTGATTTTCATTCACCTGTACTGGTAGTGCAGTCACACATGGGTCTGAGTGATCGGTCTGTGACGAGTCATTGTCTTTGGTGAGTGAGCTTTCCCCCCCTTTTTCTGATGAGGGGCTCTCGGACTCTGTAACAATGATGTCATGGTTACAATCAACGTCTTGTTGACTGTCTGTACCCTGATTGTCAGCATCCTGACCATCAGTATCTTGGTGACTGTCAGCAATTGTGGCATTGCTGTTATTTGTGTGTTCTGAGTCACTATCAATGATAGTGCTACACATTACTCCAGGTTTGTTTTCCTTGTTTGTTTTTTTCAAACTTTCTAACAACCGACGTATGTTCTCCATCTCTTCTGAGGACAGAGGTTTAGGGCCTTTTTTCTGGAACTTCTGTGGGTTTTTCCTCGCCCCAGACTGTTCAGTTTGAGGTGCAGGAGCTGGCGCATTGCTCGGGGGTCCCCTCTGGGACCACCCTCTTTCATATGAGTCTCCTTGGGACCCATATTTCTTTTTCTTTTGGAATGCCCCCCTTTTTTGATGATGGGGTTCTTCCTCTTGATGCGGCCTGTACCACTTAGGGTCTCTGGACCCCTTTTGGTCTTTGTTCCAGCGGACACCTTCATTTTGCGGTCTGTCAGGTTGGAAATTTTGTTTATTCTCGCCTTCCTTAAAAGAGTGAGCTGGCGCTCTTGCTCCTTCAAGGTCTAGCGTTTGGTATTTGACCTTTTCACCTGGATACACCTCTACTGGTTTCTTGTGTCGCTTGTATGTTTCAAAAACACGTATAGCGCACTCCTTTAATTCACGCATGGTTTTTTCTCTGTAGTCGGCCATGAGGTTGGCCGTTGAACCAATCTCTGAATATAGATTGTTCATAAAAAGAAACTTAAAATCACGTTCATCCTCCATCCCTGGCTCATTCCGATCACCAAAAAAGGCTTCGAAAAGTCTGTCATAATATGGGATTGGATGTTCATTCTGCCCCTGAGTGATTTTCAATGCGGCTTGGTAGCCAACGTCTCCCATGCGAGGAGCATATTCTTGCAGTAGAGTTTCGCAGAAAAGTTTGTAATCCTTCAAAATGGCGACTGGTTGACGCGCAATGAAGTGCTGCACTTTCCTGTTTGTGGTGAGTTTGATCAAACTGATTTTATCGTCAACCGTAGCGTTCGGATAGCATGCCAGTTTAAACTCAATGTCTTTCAGATAGGTATCGGTTTCAGTCGAACCATATTGCCCTGGCTCAAAACGTTGAACGAACTGGGAAATTTTATGGAGTCGTTCTATTGGGACAGCGAATTGAGAGCCATTAATAGTGATATACCCACCCGTCTGCGCACCAGGTACACCTGTAGACATGGGGTACGTAGGTACCTGCCATTGGGTTGTCCCAGCAAATGTCTGTTGAGGTGGAGGTGGGGGTGGTGGATCGGGCATGGGCGGGGGCGGTGGAGGAGGGAGTGGGTCATCAGGTATGGGAGGGGGCGGCGGAGGCGGTGGATTCTCAAGGTGTTTACTCATGAGATCCAAACATTTTCTCTCTTCGTCAAAGAGTTTGTTCATTGCTGATGCACGCTCTATTCTACAACTGTTCAGTTGGACCCTTAACCCTTCATTCTCACGTTGTAACATCATGTGCTGCTCTTGTGATTTTCTATAATCATCTTGCAGCCTTGTGTACCGTAGTGATAATGATTCCAGGGTGTCCGTGCATTTGTCCAGCGCGTCCCGTGCCTCCCCACAATCCGCCTGAATCGACTTGTACTGATGGTAATACTTATCCCTCTCCACCACACATTTTTCCAACTCACCTTGTGATTGGTCAAAATCCCTTTTTAACACTGTGCATTCTTCGTAGAGACTACGCGCTTGTTCAGCGCTGCCCATACTCGACTGTGTTAAACTCTTTACCTCCTGCTGTAAAGTGGCAACCTCCATTTGTGCTGTTAAACATGATGTAGAGACAGCCCGGCGTACAGCAGTTTCAAAGTCTAGCTTGGCCTTTAACAGAAGGCTCAATTTAGCCAAACGTTTATCTCTGTCTGCTTTCTTTTCAGCCGTTGTGGTTCCAGCTGTTACAGTTTTTAATGCTCTGTCCACATCTGCTTCCTCCATCAACTGTGTCTCTTCATGATAGTTTGTGATGGACCCTGTGAGTGAAAATAAGGCATGTTCGATCCAATCTGCTTTGGTCGGGTCGTGGCCTTCAGTTGGCACAGGCTGCCCCGTATCAGTGGTGTTAGGGGTCTCACCCTCTGCGCCTGCCATCTTTTATCTGGAATTTCAGTGAAAATCAAAATAAAAGATGCTCTGTATTCGTTATTCTAAACTTTTCACTATTTGAAATAAACAGGAAAGTTTAAATGTGCACAGGATAACTGTGGAAGGTGATGTGTCAGAGAAAAGGAAGAGAAAGGAAATTTTTTTTCAGTTATCTGGAGTGAAAACTGTACTTTTGTTTGTTATTTTAAATTCTTTTGTATTTAAAATAAGCAAAAATGTTTGTCTGTACCTCTGTTATTCTAAATAATTTATTTAAAATAAACAGGAGTTATTGTTTGTGTACAGAACAAATTTAAAAGCTGGTAATTCACCATAAAAATGCTGACTTTTTTATGATGTTTTTGAGAAAACTCATCTGTCAACGTCTTTTAACCAACAGGGGGCAGCTTCGAGACTTAATGTTATCACGAAGAGACTGATTTTGTTTATTCAGTATTTAAACTAAAAACAACCTTTTCAGAATTAGTTTCTAGTGTGTCAGTGATAAACGCTCGAACCACGTTCTTGTCAGAGACAAATCTATGTTGTTAGACAGTTTAGATGGCTTTAAATGAGTGTTTAAACTCTCAGTGAAATCTCCGTTTGTCCTGTGAGTGTGTGAACTGCTTGTCACCCGAAGTGCACCTGGAAATGACGACACAAGTAGGCGGGTCGACGCAGCGCGTCACCAGCTTCCGTTGAGCGAGGCGGAGCTCGCTAAACAGATACGTGACGTCAACCAATCAATCACAGCGTTTGTAGTTCATTCCCAAGCGTTCATGGTGAATGAAGTTTTCTTACCTTCGACCACGGCAGTGCCGGAAATGACGACAAAGTGGGTTGGTCGCAACGGCGTGCGTTCCCACTACAGCGAATCAGCGCTCGCCACGAGTGATTGACAGCTCACAGCTCTCGTTCATCCAATCACAGCTCATAAACAACGTGTTGGATACGTAGCCTTTAACGCTACCTATTAGCACAATAGAACGCAACTTTACAGACCCTTAAAACAACTCAAACGCTACAAATTAACTTCCCAAAATTCTGAAACGTGGTGTAGTGGACCTACCCAGGGTCAAATTAAGGTTTTTGAACTGTCCAGTGATGACCTTTACTGACCTCTCAGTAAAGCAAGACATTTACTACAAAATCATTCATTTAGCTATAATCTGATAACATAGTCACCAATAAGAGACTATTTCTATCTTTGATTTTAGGCTGATGTGATCAAAAGAATAACTTTTGTCATTTTCATGATGTGTGCTTTTAAGCTGTGTTATTCTGTGAGAGTTAAACTGTGTTTCACTGCTGTGTCAAAGGTGCAATTAAGTCATCCAGAGACTTCTTTTAATTTTGTTAATTCAAATGTTATCAAATGAATAATTTTATTTGTAAGAGCATCAGTACATTTTAATGTCAGATAAATCAAATACTCTGCTTAATTCAAAATGTTGTACATGGAGGATTTCTCCTCTCCTCTCGAACTTGCATGTGAAGATAAAAGGAACACTTTATCTCATTCATTTTAGCTTGAGCTCAGGACAATCTAGACACCCAGAGACTTTTGTTTTTGTCCTATTTAATAATCAAGCTATTATCATTAATAGGTCCCATATGTTATGCTCTGATGACGTTTGTTTATTCATACAACAATGTTGGTAATGAGTTAAGAAAGTTCTAAATCTGCTGTATCATGAAACTGGCGTCTTAAACTAACTTTCTTATCCTTTCTGACATTTTTAATCTAACTTATGCCTCCTCTCAGTGGCTTCTGGCCTAACAGACCGAATGAGAAAGAGCTACGTCTTTCTAGGTCAAGTTAGCCTTAAAAGAGCTCTGACTTCCTGTTTTCCCGGGAGTTTGCTGAGGTCCTCAACCCATGATGAGGTTCCCCAAAGAATTGATGATCGTCTGGTCAACACGCTAATGACCACGTCATTCAGTTAAAGGCTTATAACATGCCAAGTTATAAGTCATCTTCAACAGCTGAAAAAGCTCTTTTATTGACATTCCTTTAAGGAACGTCTTATCTTGAAAACAACACCAGGAGCTGCCGTTACTTTCGGTTCGAGTCAAGGCGCACGTCTGGAGACGCTGAGAATGGTAAACGAACTGACCAAACTGGACCGAGGGAGACTGACCATCTTCACGAGGTAACAAGTCGTCAAATGCTTTGCCAAGGGTACCAACGTGTAGCTTTAATCGGCCGGAGAACTGCCATGTTTCTGGTTAAAACACATCAAGATAACTCCCTGACTCTTAACTTTTCTTCCTCCATAAATCTTTCCTCCTATTCCTTTTCCCTCTCTATCTAAGCTGGAAACTATATTTTTTAAGTTAAAGAGCCCACAGACTAAATATGCTTAACATCTAATATTTATGTCTGTTGTGTTAAATTTAAGTGTGCTGACGTATTTGAATTGAAAGAAAGTGAAATCATGTCAATCAAGTGTAATGGTGTTAATTTAGTTGATTTATTTTAAATAAATGGTAGTGTCGCCTGGCATACCAAACTAAGTTAATGTCCATTGTCACTTAATGGCTCTGTTTATTTATCCATCATAAAGACCACAGAAATATTGGGTAAACTGAAAAAGAACAGAATCCGTGAACATTTACTATTCAATCTGAATAAGTAAATTAATTAAGATAAAGAGGTCAGTATTAATATTGACCTCCTCATAATTCTTACATCTGGTGGCCTTCGTACGTGGTTCTGAAAGTTTATTGATTTCTGTGGTTTCTCATGAACTGTAACGTCATGTTTGCATAAGTGGATCCAAGTTTTAAACTCTGAGGATAATGATTTTGGCTGGAAGTGTTCAAAGCAGGCAGATTCTGCATGTTTTTATCATTTGAAGCTGTGAGATTATTATTGTTTCAACTCTGTTAGACGCTGTTGGAAGCATTCAGGTGAAGTTTTGTCAGCCGTGGTCTGTGGTGGTTCTGGTCCTGGTTCGGTCCAGTTCACGCAGACTCCTGTACAAAGCTTTGTTTGACCGCCGAGTCAGAAGCCTGAAAGCTAATTTAACATCTACAAGATTGCTGTTGTGGTATTTTACATTTTAGAGCAGGTCAAAGAAGCATATTACTGTTAGAACGTGTCGGATAGTGGTTCTGTTCAGACCCGTGTTTCTGATCCACGACAAAGTGGACCGGTACCGACCTTAACGCGCTCCGAGAGAGTCCGTGTTTGTTCAACAGCTGCAGTGCTGTGTTACTGAGCGTAACTAAGTTGGCCTGTCTAGGTGTGTTCGCCGCATGTTTCAGAATTTTGGAAAGTTAATTTGTAGCGTCTGAGTTGTTTTAAGAGTCTATAAAGTTGTGGTCTGTTGTGCGAGCTAACGTTAGAGCTACGTGTCCAAGTACACGTTTGTTTATGAGCTGTGATTGGATGAAACGAGAGCTGTGTGCTGTCAATCACTCAAGTAGCGAACGCTGATTCGCTGTTGTGTGCTGTCAATCACTCGTAGCGAGCGCTGATTCGCTGTAGTGGGAACGCACGCCGTTGCGACAACCCACTTTGTCGTCATTTCCGGTACTTCATTGGTCGAAGGTTAGAAAACTACATTTACCATGGTTGCTTGGGAAAAGGACTACAAGCACTGTGATTGATTGGTTGACGTCACGTATCTGTGTAGCGAGCTCCGCCTCGCTCAGCACAGCAGAGCTGGTGACGCGCTGCGTCGACCCGCCTATTTGTGTCGTCATTTCCTGGTGCACTTTCAGTGACGAACAGTCACATTCACAAAAAACATCATAAAAAGTCAGCATTTTATGGTGAGTTACCAGCTTTTAATTTTGTTCTGTACACAAACAATAGCTCCTGTTTATTTTAAATAAAATATTTAGAATAACAGAGGTACGGACAAACATTTTTGCTTATTTTAAATACAAAGAATTTAAAATAACAAACAAAAGTACAGTTTTCACTCCAGATAACTGAAAAATTTTTCCTTTCTCTTCCTTTCTCTGACACATCATCTTCCACAGTTGTCCTGTGCACATTTAAACTTTCCTGTTTATTTCAAATAGTGAAAAGTTTAGAATAACGAATACAGAACATCTTTTATTTTGATTTTCACTGAAAATCCAGATAAAAGATGGCAGGCACAGAGGGTGAGACCCCTGACACCACTGATACAGGGCAGCCTGTGCCACCTCAAGGCCACGACCCGACCAAAGCAGATTGGATCGAATGTGCCTTATTTTCACTCACAGGGCCCATCACAAACTACCATGAAGAGACACAGTTGATGGAGGAAGCAGATGTGGACAGTGCATTAAAAACTGTAACAGCTGGAACCACAACGGCTGAAAAGAAAGCAGACAGAGATAAACGTTTGGCTAAATTAAGCCTTCTGTTAAAGGCCAAGCTAGACTTTGAAACTGCTGTACGCCGGGCTGTCTCTACATCATGTTTAACAGCACAAATGGAGGTTGCCGCTTTACAGCAGGAGGTAAAGAGTTTAACACAGTCGAGTATTGGCAGCGCTGAACAAACGCGTAGTCTCTACGAAGAATGCAAAGTGTTAAAAAGGGATTTTGACCAATCACAAGTTGATTTGGAAAAATGTGTGGTGGAGAAGGATAAGTATTACCATCAATACAAGTCGATTCAGGCGGATTGTGGGGAGGCACGAGACGCGCTGGAAAAATGCACGGACACCCTGGAATCATTATCACTACGGTACACAAGGCTGCAAGAAGATTATAGAAAATCACAAGAACAGCACATGATGTTACAACGTGAAAATGATGGGTTAAAAGTCCAACTGAACAGTTGTCGAATAGAGCGTGCATCAGCAATGAACAAACTCTTTGAAGAAGAGAGAAAATGTTTGGGTCTCATGAGTAAACACCTTGAGAACTCACCGCCTCCGCTGCCTCCTCCCATACCTGATGACCTACTCCCTCCTCCACCGCCCCCGCCCATGCCAGATGCACTACTCCCTCCAACACCACCGCGCCGTCCCTTAGGGCCTCTAAAACCGACAATCCCACCGGATGCACCGGTGGGTGGATCTGATAATAACCCACAAATACCTCTATCAATGGCTGAACTACGGAATATGGCGAAAAGCATTCAAACCTTCGCCCCTGGCCCAATGGGCTCACACGAAACCAAGATCTATCTCGAGGACCTTGATTTCCAGCTTCAACGTTTCCCAGAAGCTACAGATGATGATAGAATCTGTCTGTTAAGGTTAACATCGGACAGGACGGTGCATGCTTTTATGAAGCGTCAACGAGAAGCAGTGATGAAAGACTACAGTCTTCTCTGTGCTGCGCTGATAAAGGAGTTTTCTCCTTGCACGGGGCCCGATGGCATCATAACAGCAGCTAACATCAAGCAAGGTAGGAATGAACACCCAAGGTCATATTATGACCGAATATTCCGTGCCTATTTCGGGGACAGATGCGAACCTGAAATGGAGGAGGAGGTAGGGTTTAAGTATATTTTCAGCCAAAACCTCTGCCCTGACATAAGAGAGAAAGTACATGTCAGCGCAAACTATAAACGGAGGTCCATCGAAGACATAAGAGAGTGCGCGATAGATGTTTTTACAGGTCGCACACCAAACAAAACACCCTTTGAAGTGTGTCCTGGTGAAAAGGTCAAATACCAAACGCTAGACCTTGAAGGAGCAAGAGCGCCAGCTCACTCTTTTAAGGAAGCCGAGAATAAGCAAAATTTCCAACCTGACAGACCGCAAAATGAAGGTGTCCGCTGGAACAAAGACCAAAAGGGGTCCAGAGACCCCAAGTGGTACAGGCCGCATCAAGAGGAAGAGCCCCATCAAAAAAGGAAGGCTTTCCAAAAGAAAAAGAAATATGGGTCCCAAGGAGACTCATATGAAAGAGGGTGGTCCCAGAGAGGACCCCCGAGCAATGCGCCAGCTCCTGCACCTCAAACTGAACAGTCTGGGGCGAGGAAAAACCCACAGAAGTTCCAGAAAAAAGGCCCTAAACCTCTGTCTTCAGAAGAGATGGAGAACATACGTCGGTTGTTAGAAAGTTTGAAAAAAACAAACAAGGAAAACAAACCTGGTGTGATGTGTAGCACTATCATTGATAGTGACTCAGAACACACAAATAACAGCAATGCCACGATTGCTGACAGTCACCAAGAT
>JBBPBX010099296.1:0-12553 GCA_038048925.1 Garcialebias charrua | reverse complement strand
TGGACCAGTCAAGAGGGAGAGCAGTTTTGTGTGAAAACAGAGACTGATGACCCTGGGTTTGCATTCACTGCTGTTCCTTTGAAGAGTGAGGAAGATGAAGAGAAATGTCTATTTTTACAGCTTCATCAGCACCAAGTAAAAGAGGAAGATCTTCCAACCAGCAGTTCAGCTGACCAGATGAAAGCATCAACTGGTGGAGAGGACTGTGGAGGAGCAGAGACTACCAGGAACCCAGATCTAAATACTTATGGAGATGATTGCAGCTCTTCAGAGACTGAAGTCAGTGAGGATGATGAAGGTGATGATGTGAATGACTCTGACTCTCAGCTAAAAGACTTATCAGACTCTGGGTCAGAACCTGAAGACGGTGACAAAGACTGGAAGAAGAGCAGAGCTCCTGAGTCAGGCGTAAACACTGTCAACAAATCTTGCAGCTTCACTGAGCATGGGAAACAATTTCACAAGACAAGTCAGTCAGTGATGTCTTCAAGTTGTTTGGTTGTCAAGGAATGTGTTGAAGTGAAGAAAACTGGAGGCTCAGTCAAGAAAAGACAGTCAAAACAGACCTCATTTAGTTGTAAAGACTGTGGAAAAAGTTTTAACAGAAAGGGTGATTTAAAAGCACACATGATAGTTCACACAGGACAGAAAGCATTTGCTTGTGATCTGTGTGGACAAAGGTTTGGACAGAAGTCAAATTTAAACACACACATGATAGTTCACACAGGACAGAAAGCATTTGCTTGTGATCTTTGTGGACAAAGGTTTGGATATAAGTCAGATTTAAACAAACACATGATAGTTCACACAGGACAGAAAGCATTTGCTTGTGATCTTTGTGGACAAAGGTTTGGACAGAAGTCAAATTTAAACACACACATGATAGTTCACACAGGACAGAAAGCATTTGTTTGTGATCTTTGTGGACAAAGGTTTGGACAGAAGTCAAATTTAAACACACACATGATAGTTCACACAGGACAGAAAGCATTTGTTTGTGATCTTTGTGGACAAAGGTTTGGACGGAAGTCAACTTTAAACACACACATGATAGTTCACACAGGACAGAAAGCATTTGTTTGTGATCTTTGTGGACAAAGGTTTGGACGAAGTCAAATTTAAACAGACACATGATAGTTCACACAGGACAGAAAGCATTTGTTTGTGATCTTTGTGGACAAAGGTTTGGACAGAAGTCAACTTTAAACAAACACATGATAGTTCACACAGGACAGAAAGCATTTGCTTGTGATCTTTGTGGACAAAGGTTTGGACGTAAATCATCTTTAAACAAACACATGGGGATCCACATCAGAGAAAGCAGTTTAACTGAATAATAACCTTTGTTTTGTCTGTTTTAATCTCATATAAAATAACGCATTCCTTTCAGTAATGTTTTTTTCTTTGTACCTTTATTACCAAATCTAAAAAAGCTAAGTCTGGTCCTGGACATTCAAAAAAAAAAAAAAAAAGAAAAGAAAAAAAGAAATTGTAGAAACGTTTCGTCTTTCGTCCGAAAGACTTCCTCAGACTGAGGAAGTCTTTCGGACGAAAGACGAAACGTTTCTACAATTTTTTGATTTATTTTTTATTTTTTGCTTTGTTTTGTTTTGTTTTTTGAATGTCCAGAGGACCAGACTCAGCTTTTTTTAGATTTTTCTACCTGGATTATTGAGCATGCATTAGGGTATTTATTACCAAATGTTTGATTTTTATATTTGACCACCAGGTTGTGCTTTGATTTTTAATATGAGATCTTCTGTAAAAATCTAGTTTAACTTACACCAGAAGTGGTACACTTTTCATGGTTAGTCACTGAGGAGTCCCGTCTCAACGGTGGACGACAGGTGCAAACAAGCTACACACTCAGGGTGTCCGCGGGGTCTTGAAAGTTATTAAAAGTTGATAAATCAATTTTGGGAAAATTAAGGGTCTTGAAAAGTATTAAAAAGTCTTAAAAGCGATTTGATGAGGTATTATTTTTTTGTTGTTATTCTAGCTTTAAATAATTTGACAGCAAAAAGTATGTATGACTAATATTTGTTTTCCTCACCACGGAAGATTCGGAAACTGCTTCGCACAAATGTAGAGTGTCAGTTTACAACAGCCTTTACAGCTAGGCCTATCTTGTGCGCATGCGCGGCTGCTTTATCTCCAAGTTGAGTCTGTGTGTTCGAGTAAGTTGCCGCGAGACCGTGAGAACAATGGGTAAATGCAAGTTTTCTGTCTCCTGGTTGGAGATGCCTGATTTTCAAGAATGGCTGAGGCCTGTCGCCTAGAATAACTGCAAGGCTTTTAGTACATTTTGTAAAAAAAAAAGATGAGCGTAGCCTCAATGGGCATAAACGCTGAAGCTAAGTTAGAAGAGCTGAAAAAAAGGGAAAAGGTCTACAAGAGGTGTGCAATTCTCTGCAAAAAGATGCAGATCAGTTGGCAGAGCAGGCAGAGGGAAAGTCAGGTTCTTTAATGGCCCAACTGATCACCAAGTCCAATGTCTTGAGAAGGAGACGTAAAGAAAAACTCAGTGAGTTGGTGCAAACTGAAGAGTTGCTGGAATGCAAAGCAACTGCACTGAGGCACATGTAATGATTACTGTGTTTATTTCTTATTCGCCATTAAAGTTCATTCTCAATAGTCCAGGTATCAAATCCGCTCATTCTCAATCAGTTCATCTGGACAATTTCTTTTTAGTAGAAACGTTTCACCCTCACTCCAGAGGGCTTCGTCAGTCAGAGCAGTCCAAAGCAAACTGAAGCTACCCCACCAAGTAAACAACTTAAGTGGACCAACCAGTTTGCTGTAGCCAAGATGGTTTCTGGGGGCTTGTCCCTCGTCGACTCCTCCCAGGCAGGCAGACATGTCCAAAGTGGTTCAAGACCAGAAAGTTCATTCTCAATAGTCCAGGTATCAAATCCGCTCACTGGTTGGTCCACTTAAGTTGTTTACTTGGTGGGGTAGCTTCAGTTTGCTTTGGACTGCTCTGACTGACGAAGCCCTCTGGAGTGAGGGTGAAACGTTTCTACTAAAAAGAAACTGTCCAGATGAACTGATTGAGAATGAGCGGATTATTCGCCATTGTTCAACCAAGTTACTTTAAAATAGCTACGAGTCTTGTTGTAACCTAAGCTATATTTTCTTAAACCTAGTCGTGGTTCAGTTTCTTCTTTTGAACATTTTTCTTTCCATTGTATCTCAGTTCTGTTGTAGGTTTTGAAATTCACGGATTTAATTGAAAACAACAGCAGTTTTGTAAACCAAAGATTTGTTGCTTAATAAAACAAAGTGACGATAAGGTCTTGAATTTATTTTGGAAGGTCTTTAAAAAGTCTTGAAAAGGTATTGAAATTAACTTCATTATTCCTGCATATACCCTGACACAGCTAAATGCACAGCAAACAGTTAAAACGTGCTGCAAACACATGAATAATCCTAACTCCTAAACAAAAAAACAAATGCAACAGAAAAAAATCTTCAGTCACAGAAAATAGATGAAGAAACACAATAAAATAAAAATAAAACATGCTGCAAATACCAAAAACACCAAAACAACTGAAAATAAGATGTGCTAAAAATGAAAAAAATAAAATAACACTAGGGGGATTGTCCACCAAGTCACATTGGACCAGACCCCCTGTAAATTGCTGGGTTTCAGATGACGTAGCAGTGACGTCACAGAATGCAGATGCGGGGCAAGAAGTAAACGCAGCCGTTTCCTTCTGTTGCTGATTCAGCATCAACATGCCTAAATTCTGTGCCGTTTACGGTTGTTGCAACCGCTCTAATCGAGAGATAGATAAAAGTTATTTTCGTGTTCCGAAAGTAGTATGCTACAAGGGGATTAATAAAAAAAAACGTACAGAAAAAAGACGACAAACGTGGATTACAACCTACGGCTAAAAACAGGAGGTGCCTGGAAGCTTCTCTGCACTGAGGAGGCCAACAGTCTGGAAGATGAGCTCTGTGAAGAAAGCTTACCAGCCCCTGAAAACGAACGATTCAAAGGTAAAATAATAATAAATAAAAATACTATTTATTTATTTATAGAATTTCTGAACGTAATTTTTAATAATTAAATATTTGCAGATGCAGAATGCCAGACGGATCTAAGCATGGTTGACCTCACAAAGCTGGAGGATGCAGTGAAAGGCTACACAACTGAGATCTGCGACCTTAAGGAAAAAGTCTCAGTGACTAAATTTACTCCTGAAACCTTCCAGAACAACGATAAAACAAAGTTTTATACGGGACTGCCCAACTTTTTAGTTTTGATGCAAATTTTTCAGCTCTGTGAACCTTATACATCAGCATGTCATCACTGTCAGCACTCTCCAAATTTGAGCAATTTATTATGATACTTATGCATCTCAGATTACATCTGCAGCTTCAAGACCTTGCCTATAGATTTAATGTGTCAAAAGCCACTGTGTCTCGAATTTGTTTTAGAACGATTCATGTTCTCCATGAAAGATTACAATTCTTAATAGTGGCCTGAGCGACAAGTAATTCAATCAACTATATTTATATAAATATTTTAAGTTTAAATGATTATACATGTATTTATCATTTAAAGTAAATCAAAAGTAAATTAAATCACTAATACTGTTACAGACCATATTTGTACATGTTAATTGTTCATGAAGACAAAAAAAAAATTTACCCAATAAGGTTGAATATTTTTAATTTATTCAATGAACTCCATAACCAATCTTTGTGAATATTGGTCAGTTAAAATGACATGAGTTTTGCTATTGAAATAAAAACATTTTTCTGAAGTAGACTCATTTTGCAACATTTGTGACATATGACATTTGTATGTGCTGTTATTTAACATATTAGAACACCTTTGAAATTCACAAGCTAATCTCATATTGATTTAAATATATCATTTGATTTAACATACTTAACTTTTCAATTAAGATTATTGTAAATAAAAAACAGCTGTCATGACATGTAACAACATCACATGACCCTTCTGCAGAGTGCTTGCTACAGGTGTAGCTGAAACATGTTATGGTAGTGACAAATGTTTTTGGGGAAAAAAAGAGCAACTGTTTAAATTTGTATAAACTTTTCAAACTCCTTTCATCAACTACTCCAAATAACATTCTTGATTCTTAGATTGGTTAGTCACGTGTGGATTTCTGTCCCAGGATTTCAGGTAGGATGCAATGTGTAAAATAGTGCTGAATTTTGGGAACTGCTGTTTCCCACAGCTGGTCATCTGGCAGAATTCTTTCCACATAAATATCATTTTCACTCCATACTACAAAATCACAATATTGTACATCCACAATGTGAATCTGATCCTGGAGCTGATGGTAATAAGGATGGTTCCTATCCAGTTGTACAGAATCTCCAACCTTGACGAGACGACGAGACAAAAACCAGGCTGTCCAGCACACATCCTCAGACTGACTTCATGCTCTTTGCTCTGTGGGCACTGAAGGACAAGACAATGAAACTTAGACATAAAAAATAAATACGGTAGTCTCCAAAACATTTCAATATGATACGTTTTTAAAGATTGTGTTTCACTCATTTCACTATCCAACACCAATGTTAGAAAATGAGACTATATTTATGTCTCTGTCAACCAGGTGTGTTCCACAGGTAAGAATGTATTAATCTGGACTAAGTTTTAAAAGGTGATGGAAAGGTCACACATTTTTTAACTGGAAACAAGGCAACATCCCACAAACTGCAAGACCATCCCCAAAACTACGGCTACATGCTGTGAAATATGCAAACAACAAAGATTTGAGTAAAAAATTATAGTTGTAACATTCATACTGTGAGGTGCGCAAAGTCTGCAGTGCAGTACCCTAATGCATGCTCAATAATCCAGGTAGAAAAATCTAAAAAAGCTAAGTCTGCAGTGCAGTAGTCCAAACCTTTTGAGAAATAAATTTTACCTTGATTTCACACACCCTGGCTCCATGACAGTCACATGAAACGACTCCATCTGGTGAGGCTCCCATGTATGGCCACCTTGAGTTTAACCAGCTAGTATCTGAAGTTACAAAGAAGATACGATCACCTTGATGATACTGTATTATCAAAACAAAAAAAATCATAATATTTTCAGTACATTAACTTACCTTTTTAATGGAGTTACTGTAGATCTCTGACCTACAGTGTAGAAATGCATATGACTCAACGTTAACACATACAACTCCAGCACGAATTTGGCTTTACAGAAGCTAAATATATTATTTTTAAGTAGATCCACGCACATAGAAATAACAGGGGGCTAACTAAACTTGTTGTTAGCATTAGCGATAGCGTAGTTAGCATAGGCTAATTACTAAATAAATACAAGCCCAAAACCAGAAAAGTTGGCACGTTGTGGAAATCGCAAATAAAAACAGAATACAATGACTTGCAAATCTTTTTCAACCTATATTCAATTGAACACACTGCAAAGACCACATACTTAACGTTCGAACTGGTAAACTTTGTTATTTTTTGCAATTATTAGCTCATTTGGAATTTGATGCCTGCAACATGTTTCAAAAAAGCTGGCACAAGTGACAAAGAAGACAGAGAAATTTGAGGAATGCTCATCAAACACTTATTTGGAATATCCCACAGGTGAACATGCAAATTGGGAACAGGTGGGTGCCATGATTGGGTATAAAAGCAGCTTCCTTGACATGCTCAGTCATCCACATAGAAGGATGGGGCGAGGGTCACCACTCTGTGAACAAATGCGTGGGCAAATTGTCGAACAGTTCAAGAACAACTTTTCTCAACGAGCTATTGCAAGGAATTTAGGAATTTCACCATCTACGGTCCGTAATATCATCAAAAGGTTCAGAGAATCTGGAGAAATCACTACACGTAAGGGGCAAGGCCGAAAACCAACATTGAATGCCCGTGACCTTCGATCCCTCAGGCGGTACTGCATCAAAAACCGACATCAGTGTGTAAAAGATATCACCACATGGGCTCAGGAATACTTCAGAAAACCACTGTCAGTAACTACAGTTCGTCGCTACATCTGTAAGTGCAAGTTAAAGCTCTACTATGCAAAGCAAAAGCCATTCATCAACAAGATCCAGAAACGCCGCCGGCTTTGCTGGGCCCGAGCTCATCTGAGATGGACTGATGCAAAGTGGAAAAGTGTTCTGTGGTCTGATGAGTCCACATTTCAAATTGTCTTTGGAAACTGTGGACGTCGTGTCTTACGGACCAAAGAGGAAAAGAACCATCAGGACTGTTATAGGCGCAAAGTTCAAAAGCCAGCATCTGTGATGGTATGGGGGTGCATTAGTGCCCAAGGCATGGGTAACTTACACATCTGTGAAGGCACCATTAATGCTGAAAGGTACATACAGGTTTTGGAGCAACATATGCTGCCATCCAAGCGACGTCTTTTTCATGGACGCCCCAGCTTATTTCAGCAAGACAATGCCAAGCCACATTCTGCACGTGTTACAACAGCGTGGCTTCGTAGCAAAAGAGTGCGGGTCCTCCCCTGGCCTGCCTGCAGTCCAGACCTGTCCCCCATTGAAAATGTGTGGCGCATTATGAAACGTAAAATACGACAACGGAGACCCCGGACTGTTGAACAACTTAAGCTGTACATCAAGCAAGAATGGGGAAGAATTCCACCTGAAAAGCTTCAAAAATTGGTCTCCTCAGTTCCCAAACGTTTACTGAGTGTTGTTAAAAGGAAAGGCGATGTAACACAGTGGTAAATATGTCCCTGTGCCAACTTTTTTGCAATGTGTTGCTGCCATTGAATTCTAAGTTAATGGTTATTTGCAAAACAAAATAAAGTTTCTCCGTTCGAACATTAAATATATTGTCTTTGCATTCTATTCAGTTGAATATGGGTTGAAAAAGATTTGCAAGTCATTGTATTCTGTTTTTATTTGCGATTTGCACAACGTGCCAACTTTTCTGGTTTTGGGCTTGTATATATATATATATATATATATATATATATAATATATATATATATATTCATTCATTCAACCTTTATTTAGTCAGGTAAATCTTATTGAGCCTCGAGGGCTCATTTACGAAAGCGACCTGCTACAAACTAAAGAATGATGAACATCAATGATACAACTACATTAAACAATAAACAAAAGAAAAGAAAAAGTAGCAAAAAGTAGCAAAAACATAAGGTAGATGTACAAAAAAAATCAAAGACAGGAACATATCTGCATTGGTTTTTGCCAGGATTCCAACAGATTCTTAAAGCCATCCAGAGAGGTCAGGGTCGAGATCTTCAGATCAATATATATATATATCCATCCATCCATCCATCCATCCATCCATTTTCTTCCGCTTATCCGGGGTCGGGTCGCGGGGGTAGCAGCCTAAGTAGGGAGGCCCAGACTTCCCTCTCCCCAGCCACTTGGAGCAGCTCCTCTGGGGGAATCCCAAGGCGTTCCCAGGCCAGCCGAGAAACATAGTCCCTCCAGCGTGTCCTGGGTCTTCCTCTGGGTCTCCTCCCGGTGGGACATGCCCGGAACACCTCACCAGGGAGGCGTCCAGGAGGCATCCTAACCAGATGCCCGAGCCACCTCAACTGGCTCCTCTCGATGTGGAGAAGCAGCGGCTCTACTCCGAGTCCCTCCCGGATGACTGAGCTTCTCACCCTATCTCTAAGGGAGAGTCCAGACACCCTGCGGAGAAAACTCATTTCAGCCGCTTGTATCCGAGATCTCGTTCTTTCGGTCATAACCCAGAGCTCATGACCATAGATGAGGGTGGGAACGTAGATCGATCGGTAAATTGAGAGCTTTGCCTTTTGACTCAGCTCTCTCTTCACCACGACAGACCGGTACAGCGCCCGCTTCACTGCGGACGCTGCACCTATCCGCCTATCGATCTCACGCTCCAGTTTTCCCTCATTCGTGAACAAGATCCCGAGATACTTAAACTCCTCCACTTGGGGCAGGACCTCCTCCCCGACCCGGAGAGGGCATGCTACCCTTTTCCGGCTCAAGACCATGGCCTCGGATTTGGAGGAACTGATCCTCATCCCGGCCGCATCACATTCAGCTGCAAACCGCTCCAGCGAAAGCTGTAGATCACGAACTGATGAAGCCAATAGGACCACATCATCTGCAAAAAACAGAGAAGCGATTCTAAGGCCACCAAAACGGATCCTCTCAACACCTTGGCTGCGCCTAGAAATTCTGTCCATAAAAGTTATGAACAGAATCGGTGACAAAGGGCAACCTTGGCGGAGTCCAACTCTCACCGGAAACGAGCCTGACTTACTGCCGGCAATGCGGACCAAGCTCTGACACCGGTCGTACAGGGACCTAACAGCCCATATCAAAGGGCCTGGTACCCCATACTCCTGGAGTACCCCCCACAGAACCCTCTGAGGGACGCAGTCGAATGCCTTTTCCAAGTCCACAAAGCACATGTAAACTGGTTGGGCAAACTCCCACGCACCCTCCAGGACCTGTTGAGGGTGTAGAGCTGGTCTAGTGTTCCACGACCAGGACGAAAACCACACTGCTCCTCCTGAATCCGAGGTTCGACTATCCGACGGACCCTCCTCTCCAGAACCCCTGAATAGACCTTACCAGGGAGGCTTAAGAGTGTGATCCCCCTATAGTTGGAACACACCCTACGGTCCCCCTTTTTGAATAGGGGAACCACCACCCCAGTCTGCCAATCCAAGGGAACTGCCCCCGATGTCCACGCGATATTGCAGAGTCGCGTAAGCCAACACAACCCCACAACATCCAGAGCCCTAAGGAACTCAGGGCGAATCTCATCCACCCCCGGAGCCCTGCCACCGCAGAGCTTTTTAACCACCTCGGTGACCTCAGCACCAGAGATTGGAGAGCCCGACCCAAAGTCCCCAGGCTCCGCTTCCTCAGTGGAAGACGTGCCAGTAGGATTGAGGAGGTCTTCGAAGTATTCCGCCCACCGACTCACAACATCCCGAGTTGAGGTCAACAGCACGCCATCCCCACCATAAATGGTGTTGGTCGCGTACCGCTTTCCCCCCCTGAGACGCCGGATGGTGGACCAGAATCGCCTCGAAGCCGTACGGAAGTCATTCTCCATGGCCTCTCCGAACTCCTCCCATGCCCGAGTTTTTGCCTCAGCAACCACCCGAGCCGCATGCCGCTTGGACTGCCGGTACCTATCTGCTGCTTCCGGGGTCCCACAGGCCAAAAAGGCCCAATAGGACTCCTTCTTCAGCTTGACAGCATCCCTCACCGCCGGTGTCCACCACCGGGTTCGAGGGTTGCCACCACGACAGGCACCAACAACCTTGCGGCCACAACTCTGATAAGCTGCCTCGACAATAGAGGCGCGGAACATGGCCCACTCGGGCTCAATGTCCCCCGCCTCCCTCGGAACGTGTTCAAAGCTCTCCCGGAGGTGGGAGTTAAAGCTCCGTCTTACGGGAGACTCTGCCAGACGTTCCCAGCAGACCCTCACAATACGTTTGGGTCTGCCAGGTCTGACCGGCATCCTCCCCCACCATCGGAGCCAACTCACCACCAGGTAGTGGTCAGTTGACAGCTCCGCCCCTCTCTTCACCCGAGTGTCCAGGACATGCGGCCGCAGATCAGATGAGACGACAACAAAGTCGATCATCGAACTGCGACCTAGGGTGTCCTGGTGCCAAGAGCACATATGGACACCCTTATGCCTGAACATGGTGTTTGTTATGGACAATCCATGACGAGCACAGAAGTCCAACAACAGAACACCGCTCGGGTTCAGATCAGGGGGGCCGTTCCTCCCAACCACACCCCTCCAGGTCTCACTGTCATTGCCCACGTGAGCGTTGAAGTCCCCCAGCAGAACAAGGGAGTCCCCAGGAGGCGCACCCTCCAATACCCCCTCCAAGGACTCCAAAAAGGGTGGGTAATCTGCGCTGCCGTTTGGCGCATAGGCACAAACAACAGTCAGAGCCCGTCCCCCCACACGTAGGCGAAGGGAGGCTACCCTCTCGTTCACCGGGGTGAACCCCAACGTACAGGCACCAAGATGGGGGGCAACAAGTATGCCCACTCCTGCTCGGCGCCTCTCACCAGGGGCAACTCCAGAGTGGAAGAGTGTCCACCCCTCTCAAGGAAACTGGTTCCAGAGCCAGAGCCATGCGTTGAGGTGAGTCCGACTATTGCTAGCCGGAACCTCTCAACCTCACACACTAGCTCAGGCTCCTTCCCCACCAGAGAGGTGACATTCCATGTCCCAATGGCCAGCTTCTGTAGCCGAGGATCAGACCGCCAGGGTCCCCGCCCTCGGCCACCACCCATTCCACAATGCACCCGACCCCTTTGGCCCCTCTCACAGGTGGTGAGCCCATGGGAAGGGGGACCCACGTCTCCTCTTCGGGCTGTGCCCGGCCGAGCTCCATGGGTAAAAGCCCGGCCACCAGGCGCTCGCCAACGTGCCCCTCCTCCGGGCCTGGCTCCAGAGTGGGGCCCCGGTGACCCGCGTCCGGGCGAGGGAACATTGTTTCCATTAATTGAACTCATCATAAGGGGTCTTTGGGCTGCGCTTTGTCTGGTCCCTCACCTAGGACCTGTCTGCCTTGGGTGACCCTATTAGGGGCATGAAGCCCCTGACAGCATAGCTCCTAGGATCATTGGGACACTCAAACCCCTCCATATATATATATATGGTTAGGGTTAGAGAGAGTCAGAGAGTCGGAGTCAGAGAGTCTTTATTGTCATTTGCACCGCATGTGGTACATGTGATGAAAACAAGATTATGTACACGGGGTCCCAGTTACATCCAACAACAAATGCAAGAGAAAAACAGTAATAACATCTAGAATTAACTAAGAAAAACATCAACTAGTAATACACTAAGCCTAATATAGTGGGAATAAACAGCAGCACGAACATGAGTTTGTATGAGCAGATGGTCACAGATGAACACAGATGAACACAGCAACAAGAAAACAGATCAGCATCAGCATGATGTGATATTTTGCAGTGTTTATTTTTTATTTTATTTTTATTTATTCATGAGTCTAACAGCCTCAGGGTAGAAGCTGTTCCTCAGTCTAGTGGTTCTACACTTGATGCTCCTCAACCTCCGTCCTGAGGGGAGTGGGGCAAAGAGTGAGTGTGCTGGATGAGTGAGGTCTTTCATGATGCAGGTGGCTCTTTTCCTGCATCTGGAGGTGTAAATGTCTGTGATGGTGGGGAGACTGACTCCAACAGACTTCTGTGCAGCCTTCACCACTCTCTGTAGAGCTTTCCTCTCTTCAACTGTGCAGCCTCCATGCCACACGTTGATGCTGGAGCACAGGACGCTCTCCACTGCACACCTGTAGAACGAGGTGAGAACTGGGCTGCTCAGACCAGCACGTCTCAGCCGTCTGAGGAAGTAGAGTCTCTGATGACCTTTCTTGATCAGGCTGGTGGTGTTGTTGCTCCAGCTGAGGTTATCATTCATGTGTACACCCAAGTATTTGTAGCTGGAGACCACTTCCACTGCAGACCCACCTATTATCAGTGGGGCATGGGTGTGTTTGTTCCTTCTGAAGTCCACAATCATCTCCTTTGTCTTCTTCACATTCATGTGAAGATTATTCTCTTTGCACCAG
>JBBPBX010099295.1:0-12553 GCA_038048925.1 Garcialebias charrua | reverse complement strand
CACATGACCGAGAGTTTAGTGAATAACCCGTTTGATGACACAGAGTCCAGTGTTAAAAACTTTGTGTTGAGTGGTAATGTGTGAGAAAGTTTTTTGTGTTAAGGCAGTTCAAATGGGAGGGGAGGCAGAGCAGGCAGAGTGTTTAGCATTCTGACTGCCTGATGAACAGAGCTGTTTCTCAGGCCCTGTTTACACGGACACTGTGTGGGGGAAACGCAACTTTTGGGTATGTTAATTAGGTTGAAAGTTTTGCGTTGACATGGGCGAATTCTGTGGATACGACTCTCTCCCCCCCCCCCCCGTACTCATGAATTTACTGTAGTTACCATGCTGGGCCTGTAGATGGCGCTGTGATTTTTGGAACCTTCACTACTGCGCATGCGTGCCACTGCTGCCTGATGTAAACAGAGCACACGAGGCAGCCTGTTTTCCTCTCTGGCTAAAAGTTCAGCTACTACAAGTTGTTGTCAACAAGTTAACAACAAGTTAAAGCTGGAATTTGGATAAGAGTCAACAGATCGGACACCGAGTGGGGCCGCTTCATCTGCGCACCAGTTGCTGAGCAGAACCAGAACCGAGTCAACATGTCTGACTTTAGTCCGTGAGAATCAGCTGATTTACAGCAGCGCTACAAGGTAAACCATGTTCTTAATAATGTTTCCTTGTGTTTAGTTCGATCACAGAACAACCAACTGAGGTTTTATTTTTATTTTTTTCCTGCGAGGTCGAAGCTGTTCCACGAAGCGGACCGGCGGTTCGGATGTGGGTCCAGTGGGATGAAAACAACAGAGTCCAGTTCATTAAAGTTCGGTTAACGTGTTTTTAAAAGTGTTCAATTTAATTCTCAGTGTTTGTGACATGAGTTTGTGGTGTTGAATAAATAAATAAATTAAAAATCAACCTGGTGTCTTCATTTTCAACATGCAGCATGTTAGGCATGACGTAACGAGTCCAGATAGCTTCATTTAGCTCAGATAAATGTAAATATCTCCCACGCTAACATAAATACTGTTTATTATTGTTAAACTGTTAATATATAGCACATTTAGTATGTTATAGTGCAGCGTGACACGTGAAATGTCCGACTGCCTCGTTAACAGACAACTGGATCCAGGCAGCTGGCTCTCTTCCAACACAGATGCAGGTAAGGTGTAGAATAATTAAATATGAGAATCAAAATATATTCCATCAGCTATAGTTCAGAAAGTGGTGCGTGTGTCCACTGTCCAGTCCACCGCCATTGTTAAAATGCCGGCTGTCTGCGCGTGCGTGCTGCGTGCATGTGTTCAAACAAAAGCTCCACGGGAGATGTTTACATTATCAACGGGGGGTCAGCGAAAAACTTCCACCTTGAGAGCAGGGTCAGAAAAGTATCGGTGTCATCGAGGGGGGCCAGCAGCGTCGTGTAGGCGATAAGCAAAGTCGCAAAGAGAAAGTAGCGGTTACACTCAAAATACGCGCCGTGTAAACTGGCCCTCAGTCTGCTGGTTCGAGCCTGGAGACTCCTCAGTCTCCTCCCTGATGGCAGCAGTCTAAAGCGGCTGTGTAGTGGGTGTGTGGGATCACCTGCCATGCGGTGGGCTTTCCGAGTGAGGCGTTTGCTGTGTAAGTCCTGCAGTGAGGGCAAGGAGGTGCCGACGATCTTCTCAGCTGCTTTCACGATGCGCTGGAGGCTCTTGCGGCAGGATGCAGTGCATGCACCAAACCACACAGTGATGCAGCTGGTCAGGACACTTTCTATGGCACCTCTGTAGAAGGTGCACATGATGGAGGTTGAAGCTCCAGCCCTTTTCAGCTTGCGGAGAAAGTAGAGGCGCTGGTGAGCCTTCTTCGCCAGTGCTGCAGTGTTCCTGCTCCAGGACAGGTCCTTTGAGACGTGCACTCCCAGGAACTTGGTGCTGTCCACTCTCTCCACTGCGGTGCTGTTGATGGTCAGAGGGGCATGTTGTGCATCCCTCTTCCTGAAGTCCACGACAATCTCCTTTGTCTTCTCCACGTTGAGAGTGAGATTGTTGTGTCCGCACCACAAGGCCAGGCGGCTCACCTCGTTCCTGTAGTCCGTCTCATCGTTGTTGCTGATGAGACCTACCACTGTTGTGTCGTCCGCAAACTTGATGAAGTGGTTGGAGCTGTACGATGGTGTGCAGTCGTGTGTTAGCAGGGTGAATAGAAGGGGGCTCAGCACACATCCTTGTGGGGCCCCTGTGTTCAATGTGATGGTGCTAGATGTGTTACTCCCGATCCGTACTGTCTGTGGTCTCCCGGTCAGGAAGTCTAGCAGCCAGTTACACATTGAGGTGTTCAGCCCCAGACTGTCCAGTTTATGGATGAGCTGTTGGGGGATGATGGTGTTGAATGCCGAGCTGAAGTCGATGAACAGCATTCTAACATAAGAGTCCTTCGTGTCCAGATGTGTGAGAGCTGTGTGGAGGGCAGAGGAGATGGCATCGTCGGTTGAGCGATTAGGTCGGTATGCAAATTGGAAGGGATCCAGGGAGGCAGGGAGGACAGATGTGATGCTTTTCATGACTAGCCGTTCAAAGCACTTCATCAGGATGGGGGTGAGTGCTACTGGGCGATAGTCATTAGCCGTGTTTCCATCAAGGTTTCTAGGTGCGCATTTTGAAGTATCGCAGCAGAAAAGCTTAATGGAAACGGCAAAATCCGTATTTACTTTCTCAAGTTCGCCAAAAAGTTTATACGCTCGCTTGAGGTGGTTTTTGGGATGTTCGAAAATGAGCAGATGCGCACAGCGACAGATGGAAACACATTTGCCGACTCGTGCTGCCGAAGCGAACATTCACGTCACGTGACTGATCAGCTGTTTCCGCTCCGGACAACATGTAACATCGCTAAAACTAGTTTGTATGACAGAATAAATACAACTCGACCGATAGCAACACGTACCTGAAATATTCTCTCCTTTTTGACGAGATGTGTGGCCAGGTTCTGTTTTCAACTGCTACTTCCTGTTTACTGTAGACATGCGCAGTGCTGACGTCTGACGTAATGACGCTGACGTCTGACGTAATGACGCTGTGCGTGGCTTGGTAGATGCGCTTCAAGCCAGCAGATGGAAACACTTCTGCTTCGCATTAATTTGTATTTACATATTTGCGAGATTTCAAAAATTAGCTCAAAAATCGAAATGAAAATGGATGGAAACACAGCTATTGAGGCATGCGGGCGTTGCCTTCTTTGGGACAGGGATGATGGTGGTGGCTTTGAAACAGGTGGGGACGATGGCCTGGCTCAGTGAGATGTTAAAGATGTCCGTGAAGACCGCTGCGAGTTCCCCTGCACAGTCTTTCAGCACACGACCAGGTATGTTGTCAGGACCAGAGGCCTTCCGGGCGTTAATCTTGATGAATGAACGCCTTACGCTGTCTGAGGACAGCGCCAGCACCTGGCCATCAGGAGAGGGGGGGAATTTTTGTGCAGGTGTGCTGTTACTTGCCTCAAACCGAGCGAAGAACTCATTCAGTTCATTCAGCGTAGAGGTTGAGCTGTCACAGGTCTGGGGGGGGGGGTTTGTAGTCTGTGATGGTCTGTATTCCCTGCCACAGACTGCGTGTATCCTTGCTGTCCTTGAAACGGTGAGCTATTTTCCTGGAATACTGCTCCTTGGCCTCACTGATGCCCTGGGTCAGGTTCTTTCTGGCTGCCTTCAGGCCCACCTGATCTCCCGCTTTGAAGGCAGCATTCCTGGCTTTCAGCAGGTGCAGATGCAGGTGGCCTTCTTTCTGCATATAGTTGTGTAAATGTCTGTGATGGTGGGGAGACTGACTCCAACATCTTCTGTGCAGCCTTCACCACTCTCTGTAGAGCTTTCCTCTCTGCAACTGTGCAGCCTCCATGCCACACGTTGATGCTGGAGCACAGGACGCTCTCCACTGCACACCTGTAGAAGGAGGTGAGGACTGAGCTTCTCAGACCAGCTCGTCTCAGCCGTCTGAGGAAGTAGAGTCTCTGATGACCTTTCTTGATCAGGCTGGTGGTGTTGTTGCTCCAGCTGAGGTTGTTGTTCATGTGTACACCCAAGTACTTGTAGCTGGAGACCACTTCCACTGCAGATCCTCTTATGTTCAGTGGGGTGTGGGTGTGTTTGTTCCTTCTGAAGTCCACAATCATCTCCTTCATCTTCTTCACATGATGTGAAAGAGGAACCCAGATAATTAAGTACTATGTAGAGTTTTATAGTGGTGTAACGGTACACGTAGGTGTACTGAACCGTTTCAGTACGGCACATTCAGTTCGGGCCACATGCATACCTTTTCGGTCGTTTTTTTCCACTCATTAAATTTTATTAACGACAGATTATTTTTTTCATTCATTCAACCTTTATTTATACAGGCTAGCCTCGTTAAGCCACAGGGACTCATTTACAAGAGGGACCTGTTTCACTCACACCCAGGGTCAATTTAGAGTTACCAATCAGCGTAACATGCATGTTTCTGGTCTGTGGGAGGAAACCGGAGCACCCGGAGAAAACCCACGCATGCACGGAGAGAACATGCAAACTCCACCCAGAAAGGCCCCGGACCGGGATTTGAACCGGGGACCTGCTCGCTGAGAGGTAGCAGCTCTACCAGTTGTGCCACCGTGCTGCCATTATCCACCACAGAACTAAAATTCCTAAGCATGTTTCAGCACAGCATTATTATCTTGCAGCACGTAGCATTAGCAGCCTAGCATCTCCTGTTTGGGAACATTATGGCTTTCTTGTTAAAAGACGAGCACAAATCCAAAGCTGTGTGTCGACGTTTCACAGAGATTGGATCTGCAGCAGGCAACACGTCTAACTTGTTAACGCACTTGAAACAACATCATGCAAACGTGAACATCTCTTTTACAAGCAAGAAAAGTAGCTTGTTGCAAAGACCAAATAACAGCAGCATTTAAACAACCTTCTTCAGGTAATTCAGATCGGTCCAGAGCAATAACACAAACTGTAGGAGTTTTTAAAGCTCTGGATCTACGTCCGAATGTTGTTGATAAGCTGACTTTAAAGTTACATGTATTGAGCCCCGCTACGACATCCATCACGTCAACACTTGACAACCGTTCAAGAAGAGGTATTGTAAGAGGTATTGTTCTTTTATTATCATTATCTAACTTTTTTAAATTTAAAGTTATAATCATATTAACTCTTTTTTTTTTTAACCTCTTTGTGTTTTATTTCTAGTCTGGGACAGAGATAGCAGCTGAGTCTTCTTCCTGTTCTGGGAAATCCACCAGAGCTCACCTGCAGCTAAGAAATCTGTGACGACTGAACTCTGAACTTTTCCAGTGACACCTGGGAGCAAGTCCAAGAAGAGGTTGTGAGTAATGAGGCCAAATACAGCCACACTGCGTTTACCTGTTGTTAGTGAGTGGTTTTCTCCACTGCTGGAGATATTCAGTGCAACTAGATCAGTGCTTTTGGCAGAAAATGTGGACAAGTTGGTATTTTTGGCCAAAAAACTTAGCTCGATTAGATTGCAACAGTCTGTTGCTGCTTATTGTTCTGGTTCTGACTTTTCTTGTATTTATTAAGATTTTTATTATTGTTAGTATAGTTTATTTATTGTAAAGAGTGCCGTTTATTTAAAATATAATCCAAATGGGTCACTTTTATACAAAGGTATTGTTTACTTGGCATATTTTCAAAATAAATGTTTTGTAAGTCTTTATTTTGTTTTGTTTTTTGTACCGAAAATTTACCAAGCCGAGCCCTCCTTGAAACTGAACCGAACCAAAATGTGATTTTAGCGTACCATTACACCCCTAGTGTTTTAACACCAGTATTAGTAACATACATTCCTAAACATTACTTTTACTCTAACATGGTTTATCAACTTATGGAGAAAATCTTTAAAGTAGTGAATTAGTGTATTGGCTGGACAAAACTCAGTTATCTTTGTCTAAATATAGACGTGTGTGTTATGCAAGGCCTACAGTAAATATTTCAAGAATCATTTGGTTAAAAAATGACATTATATAAGTTAGTGGCATGGTGGCAAAATTGGTACAGCTGCCACCATTCAACAAGAAGATTGCTGGTTCAAATTCTGGCCAGCGGCCTTTCTGGGTGGAGTTTGCATGTTCTCTACATGCATGTGTGAGTTTTCTCCGTGTACTCCACTTTCCTCCCACGGATCAAAAACTTGCATATTAGGCTGATTGGTAACTGGTCCGAGGTATGGAAACCAGCCACTAGGGAGCACAAGCCAGTGTATCTCTTGTGCTGGTCCCAAGCCCGGGTAAATGGTGAGGGTTGTGTCAGGAATGGCATCCGATGTAAAACACTTTTGCCAAAACTATAATGTGAGTTCATCAAAGTGAAACCATACCGGATCGGTCGAGGCCCGGGTTAACAACGTCCGCCACCGGTGCTGTTGACAAACAGGGTGCCGGCGGAAATTGTGCTACTGTTAGTCGAAGACCCCGAGGAGGGAAACATGTCAGGAGACAGAGGGAGAGGAGGAAAGTGAAGAATGTAGGACTGAGGGTTGCAACTCTAAATGTGGGGACAATGACAGGCAAAGGTAGAGAGCTGGCTGACATGATGCAGAGAAGAAAGGTAGATGTTTTATGTGTCCAAGAGACCAAGTGGAAGGGCAGCAAGGCTCGCAGCATTGGAGCAGGGTTCAAACTGTTTTACCATGGTGTGGATAGAAAGAGAAATGGAGTAGGGGTGGTCCTGAAGGAGGAGTTGGCAAAGAATGTAGTAGAGGTGAAGAGAGTGTCAGATAGGGTGATGTGTCTGAAGGTAGAAGTAGAAGGTCTGATGCTAAACATAGTCAGTGGTTATGCTCCACAGGTTGGATGTGATGGGGAGGAGAAAGATACATTTTGGAAAGATTTGGATGAAGTGATAGAGAGTATTCCCAGGGAGGAAAGAGTGGTGATTGGAGCAGACCTGAATGGACATGTTGGTGAAGGAAACAGAGGGGATGAGGAAGTGATGGGTAGGTTTGGTGTCAAGGAAAGAAACCAGGAAGGACAGATGGTGGTGGATTTTGCCAAGAGAATGGAAATGGCTATAGTCAATACCTATTTCCAAAAGAGGGAGGAACATAGAGTGACCTATAAGAGTGGAGGAAGGAGTACACAGGTCGACTACATTCTGTGTAGAAGAGGAAACCTGAGGGAGATTGGAGACTGTAAGGTTGTGGCAGGGGAGAGTGTGGCCAGACAGCATCGGATGGTTGTGTGTAGAATGACTGTTGTTGTGAAGAAGAGAAAAAGAGTAAAATCAGAGAAGAAGACCAAATGGTGGAAGCTAAAGAAGGAAGAATGTTGTGAGAAATTCAGAGACGAGCTGTTAAAGGCTCTGGGTGGTAAGAAAGAGCTTCCAAGTGACTGGGCTACTACAGCAACAGTAATTAGAGAGACAGGTAGGAAGGTACTTGGTGTGTCATCTGGACAGAGAATGGATGATAAGGAAACCTGGTGGTGGAATAGTGAAGTGCAGGACGCCATTCAAAGAAAGAGATTAGCCAAGAAGAAATATGACAGTGAGAGGACTGAAGAGAGGAGACAGGAATATAAGGAGATGGGACATAGAGCAAAGAGGGAAGTAGCTAAGGCAAAGCAGAGGGCGTACAATGAGTTGTATGGGAGACTGGACACTAAAGAGGGTGAGAAGGACTTGTACCGATTGGCAAGACAGAGGGATCAGGCTGGAAAGGATGTGCAGCAGGTTAGGCTTATTAAAGATGGGAATGGGAATGTTCTAACAAGTGAGGAGAGTGTGATGGGAAGATGGAAGGATTACTTTGAGGAGCTAATGAATGAAGAGAATGAAAGAGAAAGAAGAGTGGAGGTCATAGAAACTGTGGACCAGGAAGTGGGAAAGATTAGTGAGGGTGAAGTCCGGAAAGCTCTGAAAAGAATGAAGAAGGGGAAGGCAGTAGGACCTGATGACATACCAGTGGAGGTTTGGAAATGTCTTGGAGAGATGGCAGTGAGGTTTTTGACTCAAATATTTAATGGAATATTTGAGGGTGAGAAAATGCCTGAAGAATGGAGAAGAAGTGTGCTGGTTCCCATTTTTAAGAACAAGGGTGATGTACAGAGTTGTAGCAACTACAGGGGAATTAAGTTGATGAGCCACACGATGAAGATCTGGGAGAGAGTTGTGGAAGGAAGGCTTAGACAAGAGGTGACTATCTGTGAGCAGCAGTATGGTTTCATGCCAAGAAAGAGCACCACAGATGCATCTTTGCTTTGAGGATGTTGATAGAGAAGTACAGAGAGGGTCAGAAAGAACTCCATTGTGTGTTTGTGGATTTAGAAAAAGCATATGACAGGGTGCCAAGAGAGGAGGTGTGGTATTGCATGAGGAAATCTGGAGTGGCAGAAAAGTATGTTAGACTGGTACAGGACATGTATGAGACAGCAGGACATGTATGAAGACAGCAGGACATGTATGAGGACAGCAGGACATGTATGAGGACAGCAGGACAGTGGTGAGATGTGCTGTAGGAGTGACAGATAGCTTCAAGGTGGAGGTGGGATTGCATCAAGGATCGGCTCTGAGCCCCTTCTTGTTTGCTCTGGTGATGGACCGACTAACAGATGAGGTCAGGCAGGAATCCCCATGGACTATGATGTTTGCAGATGACATTGTGATCTGTGGTGAGAACAGGGAACAGGTGGAAGAGAACTTGGAGAGGTGGAGGTATGCACTTGAAAGAAGAGGAATGAAAGTCAGCCGTAGTAAGACAGAGTACATGTGTGTGAATGAGAGGGAGGCCAGTGGAACAGTGAGGCTACAAGGAGCAGAGGTCACAAAGGTGCAGGACTTCAAGTACTTGGGGTCCACTGTCCAGGAAAATGGGGAATGTGGTAAAGAGGTGAAAAAGAGAGTCCAGGCAGGATGGAGTGGATGGAGAAAAGTTTCAGGAGTGATTTGTGACAAAAAGGTGTCAGCAAAGGTCAAAGGAAAAGTTTACAAGACAGTGGTGAGACCAGCTATGTTGTATGGTCTGGAGACAGAGACATGGACAAAAAGACAGGAGAAAGAACTGGAAGTAGCAGAAATGAAGATGCTGAGGTTCTCCTTAGGAGTGACAAGGATGGATAAGATCAGGAATGAGATCATCAGAGGTACAGCACATGTTGAACAACTGGGAGATAAAGTTAGGGAGGCCAGACTGAGATGGTTTGGACATGTCCAGAGGAGGGACAGTGGGTATATTGGTAGAAGGATGTTAGAAATGCAGCTGCCAGGAAAAAGACACAGAGGAAGGCCAAAGAGGAGATATATGGATGCAGTTAGAGAGGACATGAAGGTAGTTGGAGTGAGGACAGAGGATGCAGAGGACAGAGTGAGGTGGAGGAGGATGACTCGCTGTGGCGACCCCTGAAAAGGGAAAAGCCGAAAGAAGAAGAAGAAGGTAACTGGTCCGAGGTATGGCAGCTGACTCAGGCCCCGAAAGTCCCAGGTTCAATCCCCAACCATTTCCACATGTCGTGGTGTCTCTGAGCAAGACACCTAATCCCTATATGCGTCCCGGGCACTTACATAGCTGCCCATTGCTCCACCTGGGCGTTTCCCAGTGCGATGAGTTAAATGCAGAGGAAGTTTTGCCATTTTATGGGAACATACAATGATGACAACACATAGCACTTACTTTCTTTATAACTCTAAATAGTCCCTAGGTGTGAGTGATAAATTGAATGGTTGTTTGTCTCTTTATGTTCCTTTGATACACTGGAGACCTGTCCAAGGTATCCACCGCTTCTCGAACAGTGACTGCTGAATATGGGCAGCAGTGATTCCTGTGACACAAAATGGAAGAAGCGGGTAAAAATAAATAATTGATGGATGGATGGATGGCTCCTTTTGCCTGGATTACTGCAGCAATGCGGCGTGGCATGGAGTCGATCAGTCTGTGGCATTGCTCAGGTGTTATGCGAGCCCAGGTTGCTTTGATAGTGACCTTCAGCTCTTCTGAATTGTTGAGTCTGGTGTATTGCATCTTCCTCTTCACAATACTTCATAGATTTTCTACGGGGTTATAGTCAGGTGAGTTTGCTGGCCAATTAAGAACAGGGATACCATGGTCCTTAAACCAGGTACTGGTAGCTTTGGCACTTTGTGCAGGTGCCAAGTCCTGTTGGAAAATGAAATCTGCATATCCATAAAGTTGTTCAGCAGCGACTTCCGGTTATGGCGGCCATGTGAGTAGACGTGTCTTTCATCGCTCTGCAGTTCCTGCCAATATATCTCTAAAAACCCTTCCTTTCAAAACGTACCGAACGGCCAGTGAACGCAGGAGGTCGGAATAATGCCAGCAAAAGCGGCTCAAGAAGATAGTGGAAAAGAGAAACAAAAGAAGCTAACGGACTATAATCTTCGAGGGGACACGCAGAAAGCTAATGCTAGCTCAAGCTCAGCTCCGATGGCTGCCACAGACAGAGAGGAGACCTCGAAGTCTCAAAGCAGCAAGGTGGATGAAATACTGTCTGTTGTTAACTCAATGCAGAAGGAGTTCTCCTCCAGATTTGATGAAGTCCTGGGCTCTATCGACAGCATGAGGAAAGAAATAAGTGACTGTACTCAGCGAGTCGCAGAAACAGAAACACGCATTTCTGACGCAGAGAGCGAGATAGCAACAATGCGAGCTAAAGTGGAAACATTGGAGTCCAAGAAGAAAGACTTGGAACATAAAGTTATGGATCTGGAGGCAAGATCGAGACAAAATAACCTGAGGCTGGTCAACTTACCGGAGGGAGCTGAAGGACAGAACCCGTGTGAGTTCCTGGAGAAGTGGCTGCCGGAGACCCTCGGTGTTGGAGCGGTGGTGGTGGAGCGAGCACATCGACTCGGACCCAGGAGGGACAGCACCGCAGCGCCCCGCACAATAATAATGACATTCCTCAGTTACAAGGATAAACAGCTTGTTGCTGTAGCATCAAGGGCTAAAGCAGACATCCGGTACCAGGATCAACAAGTGCGGTTTTACCCGGATGTGGCGGCGAGTTTGCTTCAGGTTCGGAAGCAGTTCGACCCAATACGCACGGAGCTGCGCAAACTGGGACTGCGCCATGGGGTGGCTCACCCAGCCAAGCTGCTAGTGACTTATGAGGACCGGACTTATGTGTTTAAAACAGCGGCGGCTGCACGTGAGTTCCTGAAGAAGATCCAGGAGTAATCTGACGAGGAGGTAACGTGAGCTGAACGTCCAATACTAGTTTCATAAATCAAGAGTTTGAGACAGTGTAAAACTTTGATGGTGCCTTATGTTAAGTTTTATTGTTATTGAAACAGCAGTGGACTAATAAGCCTATTTAGGGCACATTTTTTGTTATGTTTTATTATTATTGAAATAGCAGTGGACTAATAAGCCTATTTAGGGCACATTTTTTGTTATGTTTTATTATTATTGAAATAGCAGTGGACTAATAAGCCTATTTAGGGCACATTTTTTGTTATGTTTTATTGTTATTGAAACAGCAGTGGACTAATAAGCCTATTTAGGGCACATTTTTTGTTATGTTTTATTATTATTGAAATAGCAGTGGACTAATAAGCCTATTTAGGGCACATTTTTTGTTATGTTTTATTGTTATTGAAATAGCAGTGAACTAATAAGCCTATTTACGGCACATTTTTTGTTATGTTTTATTGTTATTGAAATAGCAGTGGACTAATAAGCCTATTTAGGGTGCATTTTTTGTTATGTTTTATTATTATTGAAATAACAGTGGACTAATAAGCATATTTAGGGCGCATTTTTGTAATGTTTTATTGTTATTGAAATAGCAGTGGACTATTATGTATATTTAGGACGCCTTTATTGTTTTGTTTTATTGTTATTGAAACAATAATGGACTATTAGGCATATATAGTTTTATTTAGGCATGGTAAAAGGGAGTGAGCACACACCATGTTGATGTGCACATTAATAAGTTCAAACCTGTGAACACATAAGTAAAGTGGAAGGTTAAATTTCAGTTATAAATAGCGAACAGCACCGATGAAGAAAGAACGGATATGGAGTGGTTAGACTGCTCCTCACTGTGTGAGGGTCGGTCACACGCGTTAACGGGAGGTGTACTGAGGGGGGAGGGAGATCCTCGGAGGAGGGAATTGGGGTGGGAGTTTAGGTTTAGGGGATATGTTGTGTGTTTTGATTTGTTGTTTAAGCTTCTCAGATGTTTATGCCCTTACGGTGTAATTATTATTATTATTTTTTTTGTATTATATATTTTTTTTGGTAATCCGATAAGTCTTACATGTCACAAGCTCTAAATCTTAAAATGGTCACATGGAACTGCAGGGGTTTACAACGTTTAAAGAAGGTTAAACAAGTCATTAATAAGTTGCATGATTTGGACTCCAAAATAGTATTTCTACAGGAGACACATCTTATGGAAGAAGACGAGGGGCGGGTCAGGAGGAGGTGGCGCGGTGGTGTATTCACTTCAGCATTTTCTTCTCAAGCAAGAGGAGTTATGACTCTTATTCATGAATCTGTCCCATTTCTTGTAAACAATGTTATCAAGGATAAGAAAGGTAGATATTTAATAGTTCAGGGCTCTTTACTATCAGAAAAACTTA
>JBBPBX010099294.1:0-12553 GCA_038048925.1 Garcialebias charrua | reverse complement strand
TGTGTCTATTGTTTGCCAATGAATAGGAAATATTCCAATGTAATTGCTGGTTTCACCTTTTCAAACATCCACTTCTTTTACCTCCGTCAGTGTTGGAAAGCAACAGATATGCATACTTCTGTCTTACGTCTTACCCCGGGCCCCCGTTGAGTGAAAAAAGGTTGCACAACTTCTGGCTGCACTCCTGCTGTGATCCCCCCGGTGACGGTGACACCCTGTCTTGTACGTGGCCCCCAAGCAGAACTGCAAGACGCTGCATACAAGACGGGCTGTCACCGGGGGATCACAGCAGGAGTGCAGCCAGAAGTTGCACAACCTTTTATCACTCAAATTTTCACTCAATGGGGGGTAAAAGACGTAAGACAGAACCAGTCAGAGTGGAAAGCAAACTTTGAACATGTTTCTGAACGATGTCACGATGTGATTCAGATGGTGAAGAAACCTGGTTTATGTTTGCTTTTTACTGAACAGTAATTTGGCCATTATATTGAAGGTTATAGTAATGCAGCTTTTTGTTTCCTTGTTATCTGAACTCTCTTCAAAACCTCAACAAATTGTGTCAATTTTGATATGTTACACCAGGTTGATCCACTTTCCCCAGTGAAGCAGTGTGAGAGAGAGGAGACAGACGTGAGAGAGATGGAAGATCAGGACAGAGAGATTGAAGAACAACGGAGCGAGATGGAAGATCAGGACAGAGAGATTGAAGAACAACGGAGCGAGATGGAAGATCAGGAGACAGAGAGTCAGGGCATAGACTACTTTGCTCGCCCTGAGCCTGCCTTATTACAGGCATTCTTAGATCACCACCCACAGCAGAACACCAGCAGTACAGTCGTGACAAGGGTGTTCACCTGTAAAGATGGTATTAGGAGGAAGTGGCTCACCTATTGCAAAGAACGCCATTTATTGTTCTGCTTTGTGTGTCTGGCATTTGGAAGGAGGACTGATACCAGTGCCTTCATTACAGGCATGAGTGATTGGAGACATATACATCTGCGCACAGAGGAGCATGAAAAGAGCACTGCACACCAGACCTGTGCTGAAGCTTTTTTCTTAAGGTGCTCAAAAAGCAACATCAGCAGCTTGTTTGCTGGCAGTCAAATGTCATCCCATAGGGAACAAATAAAAAAGAGGCGTCAAGTTTTGGAGCGAGTAGTGGATGTGGTCAAAGTACTTGGGAAGAGGGGGCTGAGCTATAGGCAGGTCAACAATGAGGCTGCATACACTTTGTATGATAACACTATCGATCATGGTAACTTTTTGGAACTGATTGTGTTATTAGGAAAATATGATGTGTGCCTTAAAGAACATTTGAATGACTGTGTGGAGAAAAGCAGGAGGTTGCATCAGTCCAGTGGATCAAGAGGTAGAGGGTCTCTCATCACCTTACTCTCCAAAACAACAGTTAACTCTGTGATTGATGCACTTGGGCACCTCATTCAAGAGAGCATCTCTAGTGATGTCCAGAAAGCTGGAATGTTTTCTGTTCAGCTAGACACAACTCAGGACATAACAGCTTATGATCAGTGTTCAGTAATCCTTAGGTATGTCACAGATGCTGTGCAGGAGAGGCTTGTTGCCATGGTGAGGTGCGAAGCCTCCACAGGGCAGTTCTTTGTGGACTTGCTCTCAGAAGTTTTAGAGCATCTGAATCTGGACAAGGCCATGTGCATCGGGAATGCAACAGATGGGGCTTCAAATATGCAGGGTCAGTACAAAGGTTTTTCAGCTCTTATGACCTCTCAGTCTCCAACTCATGTGCATGTGTGGTGCTATGCACATGTACTTAATCTTGTGCTAGCTAGCACAACACAAAGTGTCATTGAAAGTGGATCTCTCTTCAGTCTTCTTAATGACATAGCTGTGTTCATCAAGGAGTCCTATCAGAGGGTTAATCTGTGGGAAAAACAAACCCATGAGGAGACAAGACACAGGCGCCTCAGTCCAATTGGAGAGACACGGTGGTGGGCCAAGCATGATGCTCTTCAAAAAATATTTGGACATTTCGGAAAACCAGAGGATGGCCTCTTCATTGATGCAGTGCTCACACTGGATGCCATTGAAAAAAGAGAAAAGGAAAAGCCAGCTGTTCGTGCCAAAGCACGAGGCTTTAAAGAGTGTCTCTTGAAACACGAAACTGTGTTAACAGCACAGATTTTCCTTAGAGTGTTTGAGCAAACAACTCCCCTGTCCAAGTACCTCCAGTCAAAGGGTATGGACATCCTCTCTGCCCATCATATGGTGACTGCCACGCAAGAGAGCCTCAAAAGCATCGCCAGAGACTTTGCAGCTGTAAAGGCAGCTGCAGACACATTTGTGAAATGGACAAATGAGAAACTGGAGGAGAGGGTGGACAACATTGACATGGAAGTGGAGGCTGCACTACCTGAGAAGAGAGCCAAGAAGAGAAAATGCAGGGCTGGAGAGATGCCTGAGGATGAGATACATATCAATGCTGAGAAAGTATATGAGGTGAAAGTGCACAATCCCATCCTGGACACAGTTATTGAGGCAATCCACAGACGATTTGTTGCACATGGCCCTCTCCTTGCTGATTTGGCATGGCTGGACCCCAGGAAGTTTGATCAGATCAGAACTATGTCTCTTCCTAGTAATGCACTTCAAAACATCAGCACATGTCTCCTCAAATTTGACAGCAGGGCTACAGTAATCAATCTTCAGTCAGAACTGAAAGTTTTTGCTGGACAGTGGGACAGGCTTAAGACATCCCATGTGGATGAATACAAGTCCAGAACAGCAGAGGGTGGATCAGCAGAAGGAGAAGAATGTGAAATTGTGACTAAAAGCTGTGATTCTTGCAAAAACTGTCCTCTGTGTTGCTATCAAATTCTCAGGCGGTTCAACATGTTATCAGATGCCTATCATCTCCTTGGGCTCGCATACAAGTATCTGCTGACCCTCTCCCTGACTCAGGTGGCCTGTGAAAGAACATTCTCAACACTCAAGTTCATTAAAAGCAAACTCCGAAGCAGCCTGTCCGCAAACAAGCTGGAGATGTTTATGCTGATGGCCACCGAAAAGGACATTCTCATGTCATTGGATGTCGACATAGTAATTGACCGAGTAGCTGAGAAAAGTGAGCTGTTAAGAAAGCTGCTTTTGTAGCCTGATGAGGTAAAATAAAGTTATCAAAACACTCATTATTGATGTAATGAGTATATAGTCTGAAAATATTACTCAGTCACAAACTTTGTACAATTTTTATACATTTTAATATTGGTAAAAAGTAATGTCTTACTGTCTCCCTCTATTCCTGCCTGTCCAAATTTCCAGGATCCTTATTATACAATGTACATTGTTCAGGAGGTTAACTAGACCAAGCAGCCTTTTGGTTTCAGGCTTTAACATGACTGGGAGGATGGTGTAGTAAGTTTAAGTTCATTAGACAAGTACCTATACACCAATATGGCTGATGGAAAAATAAAGTTTCTTTATAGAATGGTTGTTTGAGATTTTTAATTTCTGTGTTCCTGTTACAATACAGAGCCATCAGGCTCTCTGATGGTTCCTCCTTTTTTGAGGCATGGTATGGTATGGTTTCCTATAAATACTGTTTAACAAACACCATTATGTCATCTTAATAAACTATGATTTTATTCTAAGCACCTTGTTGGGTCAAGGGAAAACAGACATAAATACAAGCAATATCTAAGAGTGATTGCTGTTAGCACATCTTGCTCTGACTATAATCATTCTGACAGGGTGCCATGATAACATGGGTCATCATAGAATTACTGACTTAAATAAAAAAGTATCTTTTCATTACAGTTTGCAAGCACTGTCACAAGAAATTTGTTTCCATTCACGAGCGTCATTCTCTTTCCATCAATACAGGTAGTCCCCGACTTACGAGCGCTCTAACTTACGAGGTTCCGGACTTACGAGCTGGCGAATTTTTGGAAAAAACGCAAAAAATACTGAGTTTTTCTGTGTTTTTTCACCACAGTTCGTTAGCTAAACATGTGGACACATGTTTCCGATCATTTTTATGCACTCATAAGCAGTTTTTCGATGAAAAACGAGTGTTTGTAGTCGCGCTAGCAAAACCGTTCCAACTTACGAGCGAAATTCCGGACTTACGAGACATGTGGCGGCCGTTCCAAATTACGAGATTTCCGTGTTACGAGCACCTCGTTGTAACGGAACTCGCTCGTAAGTCGGGGACTACCTGTACCTGGTGGGCCACTCTGCTCAAAATGCCCGGGCCGATTTTTTGTCCCAGTCCAGCCCTGCTGTATATCCAACCATGTTTACTGTCTCTCTTCAGGACTTTGTGAATATTATAATTACTTTTTCACTTTGCATGCTTTTAGTATAGTTTGATTTTTAGCAAGTCAAATCTGCTCTTCTCATCCTGAGCACTTCATTGTACTGTACTGTTAACTCTGTGTTAACCTGTATATGACAAACACAACTTGAACTTGATGGGGAGTTCCTCTCATCTCATTCTTGGTGAACACCGACCATGAATGGCAGAGCAGAGCAGTCATGGGTCAGAAACACGCCAGGAGGTCAGATGATGCAAACCTGAAAAAACAAAAAAGTGTTCATATTTACCTACATAACGTAAAAAACCAAACAGAGAACTCTTTATGAGAGTTATGCTTTAAAATAAATAATTACATCTCAGGAAATAAAAGTTTAATTGAAGTGAAACAGTTCTGGTTTCATATTAAAGGAAACTGCAGAGAATATTTCAGAGGTGTAACAGCCCTGAAGTTACTAGGAGTTTACAAACATATTTACAGATTAGAAAACTGTTAAAATCTGAATATTATTTTAAAAGTATGTAGTTACAAACTTTTATTAAATCACTCATCATGACTCCAACATTAAATCTACAAGTGCAGGATGTGGAGTCGAGTCATATTCATGTTTCTTACTGAGCTGCAGCTGTGTTCTCCTCCTCGCTGTCCTCTCTGCTGCTTCTCTCCCAAAGCCCCGGTCATGGAAGGGAGAATTATTCCACTGGAACAATGCAGGTACAGCTCATTTTTAACCACTGTTTGATGCTGGCTCTTGAATATTCTGAGGTTTAAAACGCCAGCTACAACCGAGTGTTAGCTTTAAGGCTAACTCGGTTAGCCACGAACTCTGGCATTAAAATATAAAAAACTAAGCGCTCTATTGTCCCTGCTATTCACTGGACACAACGGCACACAACAAATCTCTCTTGTTGTACCAGTAGCTCGCAGATAATTTACCTTTTGTGTCTTTTACATGGTCTAGTTCTAGAAGCTACCGCTAACAACAACTGCTGTCGACCAGAACCGGAAGTGTAGCGTAGAGCCCAGATTTTAACGGAAGTACGTCACCACTACCCGTGGCATATACCCTATTAAGTTTACTTTGAGAGATTATTGTGTTTATAGGTTTTTAATAGGTCTAGAGAGATGAATATTTGTTGCTTTTTGTTTGTGAAACGAGAGAAGAAGCCGTTTCGGACATGTTATATTTGTGACCTGCAATGCAACACTGCCCCCTGCTGTCACAATCTACGATGGTCAGAGAAAAGAAAATCAACAGGAAGTTGATTCAATGAGTAGCGCATTTTATAAAATTATAAACTGTTTTACCTTTTTGACAAGACTGGGCCTGCTCCATTAACATCCGTGCGCACAAAGGAATCCATTTTGTAGCGTCTACTAAAAGCTAAAAGCTACCCCGCGCTCGGTTCGGATCATGTGAAATGTGACGTAATGACGTCAGTGCGACGTGATGACGTCACTACGAGTACTCGAGAGGGACAAAAAGACCTCGATAGAAGGTTTAGGACTCGACCTCTCGATTAATCGGGTACTCTGTTAAAGCACTAGCGGTGACGCATAATAGATGCGACTTAACTGAAGGTGCGACCTGTTTATGGATTTTTCCAATTTATTGACAATAATTGGACAAAGCGACTTATAGAAGGGTGCGACCTATCCGGCGGAAAATACGGTATATGCTAGCTAAAAACCTAAAATAGCTAAATGTAGCTAAATGCTAGCTAAAAGCTAAAATTAGAGCAATAAATTACTGATTGTCTTTTAATAATGTCTGAATGTTTCTGTTGGAGCTGCAGAAATAAACTGGACTGAACCCAAACACAGCTGCTGCAGCGGTCCCGTCCAGAACCTGACCCTGACTGATGTGCTGGACCTTCAGCTGAGCAGAACCCTCGGTGGTGGAAAGAAGAGTGGACCAGAACTTGTCCAGAACCACAACCTAAAATCTGTCTTTATGATTTCACTGGACGTTCGTCCAACTTGACATCAGGTGCAGTTTGTTACCTGGAGCTGAAGGAACACGAAGAACGACCCGGCTCAGTTTACGGGTTCAGGTCCAGAACCAAAGAGTCCTGAATCAGAACAAAGTCAGTTTTCAAATAAAAAAATATTTTTCAGGGAGAAAACTGGAGTTTACGTTCCAACAATCTGAGAAGTCATCAAGTCCTGGAGGAGAGGAAGGAGGCGCAGCTGCTCCTCCGAGAAGACTCGCGAGCACTGGGCCTCCTTATCCTCTTCAACCTCCTCAGCCTCTTCATCCTCCTTCTCAACTTCCTCGTCCTCCTCATTCTTCTCAGATTCCTCATCCTCCTTGTCCTCCTGAATCTCCTCATCCTCCTCAGCCTCTTCTTCATCCTTCTTCTTGACCTCATCCTCTTCAACCTCCTCAGCCTCTTCAACCTCCTCAGCCTCTTCATCCTCCTTCTCAACTTCCTCGTCCTCCTCATTCTTCTCAGATTCCTCATCCATCTCAGCTTCTTCATCCTCCTTGTCCTCCTGAATCTCCTCATCCTTCTCAAATTCCTCGTCCTCCTCATCCTTCTCAACTTCCTCGGCCTCCTCATTCTTCTCAGATTCCTCATCCTCATCCATCTCAGCTTCTTCATCCTCCTTGTCCTCCTGAATCTCCTCATCCTCCTCAGTTTCCTCATCCTTCTCATCCATATCAGCTTCTTCATCCTCATTGTCCTCCTGAATCTCCTCATCCTCCTCAGTTTCCTCATCCTTCTCATCCATCTCAGCTTCTTCATCCTCCTCATCCTTCTCAGCTTCCTCATCCTCCTTGTCCTCCTGCATCTCCTCATCCTCCTCACCCTCATGGCTCATGGGCTGAGTGAAGAGCTGCCTCCAGAACCCCTGACCTTTTGCCGGCGGCCTCAGGTGCGGCTGATGGATGTTCGTCTCAGACAGGAAGGCTCTGAGTTCTTGATTTGATTTTAAATGAACCTCTGCGGCTCATTTCTCCATTTCCTCTGCAAATGCCATCAAAGTCTCATCGACTTTCTGGAAACATCTGTGTGGTTTACAGCTCAGAACCGGACCGTTTACTTTCTTGGAAAAATAACATAATAAATTAATATGAAGAACTCATCAGCTAATAAGATTTAAATGTAAACGAGCGTTCAAGTGATCAGAAAGAGAAATGGATACATATGAGTAAAACAGAGTAAAAAATGTCGAAATGTTCCAGAAAGTAACCTGCACCAAGACACCTTCACAACAAACACTGGTTCTATTGTTCCAGAAAGTAGCCTGCACCAAGACACCTTTACAACAAACACTGGTTCTATTGTTCCAGAAAGTAGCCTGCACCAAGACACCTTCACAACAAACACTGGTTCTAATGTTCCAGAAAGTAGCCTGCACCAAGACACCTTCACAACAAACACTGGTTCTAATGTTCCAGAAAGTAGCCTGCACCAAGACACCTTCACAACAAACACTGGTTCTATTGTTCCAGAAAGTAGCCTGCACCAAGACACCTTCACAACAAACACTGGTTCTAATGTTCCAGAAAGTAGCCTGCACCAAGACACCTTCACAACAAACACTGGTTCTAATGTTCCAGAAAGTAGCCTGCACCAAGACACCTTCACAACAAACACTGGTTCTATTGTTCCAGAAAGTAGCCTGCACCAAGACACCTTCACAACAAACACTGGTTCTATTGTTCCAGAAAGTAGCCTGCACCAAGACACCTTCACAACAAACACTGGTTCTATTGTTCCAGAAAGTAGCCTGCACCAAGACACCTTCACAACAAACACTGGTTCTAATGTTCCAGAAAGTAGCCTGCACCAAGACACCTTCACAACAAACACTGGTTCTAATGTTCCAGAAAGTAGCCTGCACCAAGACACCTTCACAACAAACACTGGTTCTAATGTTCCAGAAAGTAGCCTGCACCAAGACACCTTCACAACAAACACTGGTTCTATTGTTCCAGAAAGTAGCCTGCACCAAGACACCTTCACAACAAACACTGGTTCTATTGTTCCAGAAAGTAGCCTGCACCAAGACACCTTCACAACAAACACTGGTTCTATTGTTCCAGAAAGTAGTCTGCACCAAGACACCTTCACAACAAACACTGGTTCTAATGTTCCAGAAAGTAGTCTGCACCAAGACACCTTTACAACAAACACTGGTTCAATGTTCCAGAAAATAGCCTGCACCAAGACACCTTCACAACAAACACTGGTTCTAATGTTCCAGAAAGTAGTCTGCACCAAGACACCTTCACAACAATCACTGGTTCTAATGTTCCAGAAAGTAGTCTGCACCAAGACATCTTTACAACAAACACTGGTTCTAATGTTCCAGAAAGTAGTCTGCACCAAGACATCTTTACAACAAACACTGGTTCTAATGTTCCAGAAAGTAGTCTGCACCAAGACATCTTTACAACAAACACTGAGGAAATGTTCCAGAAAATAGCCTGCACCAAGACACCTTCACAACAAACACTGGTTCTAATGTTCCAGAAAGTAGTCTGCACCAAGACACCTTCACAACAATCACTGGTTCTAATGTTCCAGAAAGTAGTCTGCACCAAGACATCTTTACAACAAACACTGAGGAAATGTTCCAGAAAATAGTCTGCACCAAGACAGGGCGGCCGTGGCGTAGTGGTAATGGCAGTCGTCCCCCGATCGGAAGGTTGGCGGTTCGAATCCCGGTTCCCCACACCATGTGTCGTTGTGTCCTTGGGCAAGACACTTAACACCGAGTTGCTCCCGGTAGGACTGGAAAGCACCTTGCATGGTAGTCTGCCGCTACCGGTGTATGAATGTGTGTAACATTCAAGTGTGTAGCACTTTGAGATTTTCACTAATGAAAAGTGCGTTATAAATTGAATTCATTATTATTATTATTATAAGACACCTTCACAACAAACACTGGTTCTAATGTTCCAGAAAATAGCCTGCACCAAGACACCTTTACAACAAACACTGAGGAAATGTTCCAGATAAAAAGATCGTCCTGTCAACTCCAACTATTCAAAACAGAAAAACATCTGAAAAATTAAATCTGGAAAACTAAACAAGTTTCAACCTATAAAATCCGTTTAATATCTATCAAAAACATATGAATGAAAAAAATATTGTGTTACATTTTTAATGCGTTTAGAAAGTATTTATTTCATTTTGCCCAACACAAGAAATGTGTAACCCCCAATTTAACATCCGTATTTACAAAATAAAATCCCCACGGGCGGACTTTTATCCTAGCTCCTCTATACGGATTTATTTGTACAAAAATGCTGTCAAACTATCATTTATGACTACGCCTACAAACGCAATACAAGAAATAAATAAATAAAAAAAGTATTTTATTCTGAAATGTAATAAATCACGTCCTGTCGCTCAAACCATGTCCTGTCGCCCATTACAGAGCAAATGTCCTGAAAATATCTCAATGCAAAAAACAATCAAACAGCGAGGCAGTCTCTACTGTTGTTCTCCTTCTTCCACCGAATGAATTGTTTTGTTCTGACTTCCTTATTTATCACTTGATTTATCGCGCGATCTCGCAATTCCCGCGCATGCGTCTCGGAGCGGCGCATCCAGGCGGACCGGAGCGGAGGTAGTGGAAACTGGACTTGAAACGCTCAGCTGCGACCTGCAGAGCGGAGCGGAGCCAGAACGCATGTAGTGTAAATTGGGGGTTACACTTTGGCTCAACTGTTTGATTCCTGGAGGGCTGAAGGAAATAATTATCACCCGCAACAATCAAAGACAGGAATCCTGTTTTAAAGTTTGTGGAAAGAAGCCGTGCTACAGACAGACAGAGAAAACCTCTGCAGACTCTTCTTCAACAGGAAGCCTCTGATGGGATCAGATGTGATGTGGGGGGTCAGCGGAGAGTCTGTGAACTCCAACTGGACCCGGGATCATAAAGAACCAGCATCTAAACATCTTAAGGCTCCAACACTGGAGGAGTCTTTCACTGCTCCTGACATCTTGAGACAAGCTGGATGCTGCAGGGGGGTTTCAATATTCATGGAGATACATGACAGGAGCATCTGCACAAGGAGAAGAAGGAGTAAACTAATGTGTGGGTGGTGGGTTGGGGTGCAGAAACCATGTGGAGTCTGAAAAAGGCTGTGGAAGTGGGAAAAGAAGAAAAGGTGATGAAAGAATTACAACTCACCTCAAGAGACAGAATAAACTCCCTGTGTGGAGCTCTGAGGTGAAGACTCACCAAAATAAGAGCCCGATAATAATAATCTACACACACTCCTGGAATAAACATCAGGGACATCTAGAAATCATGAAGAGTAGAGTCAGTCCTCTCCTGCTCTGGAGGACCATCTGATGACGTGCAACAAACAGTCTGTGCACGTTGTGACCGCACATTAAGACTTTAAGCAGCTCCTTTGATCAAAGGAAGCTCAACCATGAAGGAAACACTCTTAGTGCCCCACCCATTTTCACTCACACCCACCTGAGAAATCTTTGCTGGCTCCTCTTCATAGACAGAAAACTTCAAAACATACTGAGGTGCTGGTATTTGGGGGATGGAGAGTGTTTGTCTCCCTGTGTCAATCAATCAATCAATCACCTTTATTTAACCAGGTAGAGCCCATTGAGATCGAGATCTCTTTTACAAGGGTGACCTGGTCAAGTGGTCAGCAGCACACGTCACATTGGCAATAGGCATTTGCACTTATCAAAAAGAAAATAAAGAAAACTACAATCACAGTAAACAGATGTTGACAGTTCAAAACCAACAGGATATGACAGATTTCTATATACATTATATACAAAACAAGCAGACAAAAAAAACCAACAATGACATGTATATTGGATAAGTAGTGGTTAGAAACATCTGCAATGGTCAAGTTTCTTGATGACATTTTCTACTACGGTTGACATAAAGGATCCAGGAGAGATGAATGTTGATAGTTTCAGATCTTTCTGTAAGTTGTTCCAGGCTGAGGGGACGGCGAAGCTGAACGCTCTTTTTCCTAGTTCAGTTCTGACAGGAGGAACTGACAGGAGGACTAAATCGTTAGAGCGCAGGGAGTAATGACTGTGTGATGTTTGTATTAAGGAGGTGAGGTATGACGGGACCAGGTTTAGGAGGGTCTTGTAGATGAAGGATATCCAGTGAGTGTATCTGCGAGTGCTGAGAGATGACCAGCCAGATTTTACGTAAAGCTCACAGTGATGAGTGCGATAACTGGAGTCAGTAATGAACCGAAGGGCACCGTGGTAAATGGAGTCTAAGGACTGTAGGTATTTTGATGCAGCACTCATGTACAGCACGTCACCATAATCTAGTATTGGCATGAATGTTGCAGCTACTAATGTTCTCCTGGCTTTGCATGAGAAGCAGGATTTGTTTCTGAAGAAGAAACCTAGCTTCAGTTTGAGTTTAGTGGCCATTTTGGAGATGTGGGTTTTAAAAGACAGTTCAGTGTCAATGTTGAAACCTAGATATTTGTAGGTGGAGACCATTTCTATTTGTTTTCCCTCTTGGGTTCCAATTTGAGGTGGGTTCTCTGGTTGCAGCTTTCTGTTGGCAAGAACCATGAACTTGCTTTTGTCGGCATTTAGGACCAGTCTAAGTTTTTGCAGCCGTGACTGAATAATATTAAAAGCATCCTGAAGAGAGGTGAAAGCTTGGCTGAGGGAGGAAGAACAGCAATAGATGATGGTGTCATCTGCGTAATAATGGTGGGAAGCATTTGACAGATCACTGCAAAGATCGTTGATGTATAGGGAGAAAAGAATGGGACCCAAGACAGAACCCTGTGGCACCCCTTTCACAACATGAAAGGGGTGCCACAGACCGGTCCATCAGACCGACACCCGTCCATCAGACCGACCCTCGTCCATCAGACTGATGACTGTGTGGCTGTAGGACGTCCTTTGTCCATTAGACCCCGCCCCCAACATCCATCAGACCAACACCCGTCCATGCACTGACCCTTGTCCATCAGACTGATGCCCGTCAATCAAACTGACCCCCAACATCAGACCGATACCTATCCATCACATCAACCCCCATCCATAAGACCGACCCTTGTCCATCAGACCAACCCCCATCCATCAGATGACACCCGTCCATCAGACCGACCCCATTCATTAGACCCACCCCCATTCATTAGACCAACCCCCATTCATTAGACGACCCCCATTCATTAGACCGACCCCCATCCATCAGACCGACACCCGTCCATCAGCCTGACCCCCACCATCAGACCGACCCCCATTCATTAGACCGACCCCCATCCATCAGACCGACACCCGTCC
>JBBPBX010099293.1:0-12553 GCA_038048925.1 Garcialebias charrua | reverse complement strand
TATTATTCACTATCAAGGATGTGAACATCTTCATCCCTGAAAGAGTGAAAAGGGGCCGATATACAGTAATAAGATTTTTTTCTTCTTTCTGCTACCTTTCATTTTTTTATATTTTGTATGTTATCGTTTATGGGATTGTTTTGTATTGTATTTTTTTTAATGAACAAATTTTATAAATAAATAAATAAAATCAATATGTAATAGAGCTCTGTTGTTGTTGTTGTTGTTGTTGTTGTTTGACTTTGCGTTTAGATATGTGCAGTGCCAACAATTATATTAATCCAATCTACAGGATGAGTGTAACAAATGCTTTGTAAGCCACTGTTTCCCTCCCATAAGCTCCATTAATGAGCCTAATACCTTCTGTTGCGTTCACTCATTTGTACTAAAATCCACACGTGAGGCAAAACAAAGGAAAAACCCTCTCAGCCTACAATACTTAACCTGCGGTAAATAAGAATAATCACAGCAGGTATTTGAAATACTCCAGCCTCTTTAAATTCCTTGGTCTTTAATTTGTGCTGCTTAAAGGAGTGAGCTCCAGGGGCCTTCACAACTTTAATACATGTACACAGTAAAAAAAAAATCCGTAAAAAAACGGAAAATGTTCTTGTAATTTTCTGCCAGTACATTCTCCGTTTTTTTACAGATATTTCCGTAAACCCTAAAACGGATTTTTCCCGTAATTTAACAGTTTTTTTAATGTATTATTTACATACATTTCTGTTAATCTAGGGTGCCAGGTAAATGGAGTCCTCTTTCGCGCTTCTTCTCAAAGGTTCTTGTTCCCAGCGTGCTTTGCGCGAAAAAAAAAAAGGAGAAACCCCTGTAAAAAATGATAACGGAAAATTCCTTCACACTTCCACAGTACATGTACACTTACCTGTTTTTTTACGGATTTTTTTTTACAGTGTACCGTATTTTCCGGACTATAGGTCGCAGCTTTTTATCATTTTTTCATGGCCTGCGACCTATAGTCAGGTGCGACCTATATATGGCTTTTTATAAAATAAGCTGATTTGTAATCATTTATTAACAAAAATTAAACTGAGACACACTCTTACAATAATGTCAGCTAACAAATATATATTTTTTAGGTGTTTATCCTGCTAAAATTATTCATTTATTAAAGAAAAGTTCAGCTCAGACACATATTTGCTATAATTTTTATCAAACAATTAATTGTTTTTAAGTGTTAATCTTCTTAAAAGCCTTGCTGTGCGCTCCTGTGGAAGAGACATTTGCAGCAGAGCTAAACACGGTCCACATTTTGACATAGGTGCAACCTATATTCAGGTAAATAATAATAATGAATTTAATTTATAACGCACTTTTCATTAACAAAAATCTCAAAGTGCGACCTATATATGGATTTTTCCAGTTCTTTGGCAATAATTGGACAATGCGACCTATACTCGGGTGCAACCTATAGTCCGAAAAATACGGGTACAGTACTTTAAATTTACGAGCCCCTGCATTTATTCTCCTTTAGTATGTTTCTTTCGGCTGCTCGCTTCATCAGGAGTCGCCACAACGAGCAAACTTTCATGAAAGATTTGACAAGTGTTTTACACCAAATACCATTTGTGATCCAACCTGGGCTCAAACCTTTGTTTTACCTCAGGATTACAAGACCATGACACTGACCACCGAGCTACCATAGCCCTTCATTTATTCTCCTCTGAAAACCAAAAGTAGATCTTCAGTGTACCTAACTTAACACAGGAGGAGGATCTTTATTAAGAGATTGAATGAGCTTGAAATGATTAATTTGGAGGTGATTTAATGTAAAATGTTAGAATTTATTTTATTCTACTACTACATTATTGTTGAAGAGCGATTTTGAATTAATTGTTTGAGATGTTTGGACAGAAAATGTATTTCACAAAGTTCACAGGAGGAGGACAAAGTTAAACATTTCATTAAATGTCCAACATGAAATTAGTCATGATAGTTTCAGGAAATGAAATGATATCTCATTAAAGCTATATTTAGAGGAGAGGAAAATGAGAAAGTTTTTTAGGAGTTGTTGACTTGTTAAAGAAGACTAAGTCTGAACGGCATTAATAATAGATCTAAATGATTCAGCTTGTGGCCTCAGTAAGCTTGAATCATCTTTTTTAAACACTGTGGAAATTGAGACAAATGGATACAAAAGATTAAGACATTTTAGATCAATCATAGAATAAATACATAAATTATTTGCTAAATTAATTTACCGTATGTATCTGGGATTTCAGATTTAATGTAAAAATACTGGAACCTTCCTTTGCAGTGGGTTATACCATGATCTAAAATGCCTTCTCACCAACCAGCTGTGGTTGTGTCTTAACGCGTAATAAATAAATACATAATTTACATGTGATGCTGAAGTTTATTACCTGCGGGTGCCCAGACATGTGAACGACCTGAAGTGAGCTTATGACTTTTAAATGTTTTGCTAAAGCATTTTCTGTCCTTTTTTTAATAAACACATTTTATTGAAGGGCAATAACAAATACTAAAAAAAGACAAATCTGTTGGAAATGGAATTAAGTCTGTAAACAACTACAAAGTTAGAAGTGGATGGCATGTTTCGTGTCATGCTCCAGGATGTCACATTGAAAACAAAAAGCTGTTGCATCTGTTAAGTAATTTAAACAGGAAAAAAGTCATAATTCAGTGTTGTTTTCATACTCTTGATAGGTTAATATACTTGTTTCCCCTGCTAATATACTTGTTTATTCTCTGACCAGTAAAAAAAATATCTATTACACACAGTTTGAGATTCAAATAATTTATTATTATCAATTATCCAACAAAAAGAAAATGTACAAAATAGCCAAACTCAAATAACTTTCTTTTTAAGAGTCAGAAAATGACATAATAAAAGAACAATATCTTTTGCACGCATCACCTTAAACTTCCACAGCAGCACAGGTGTTGTCACAGCAAAAGCAACGCAGTAAACCTAATATTCACGCTGAACGTTGGTGCAAAAGAGCAGACCGCACATAAAACAATACCGGTACTGTAAGTAAAAACAAAACTTGACTTCGGCTTCCTATTTAACGTTTAAAGGTGAAGTATAAACACGGCAGCTTTGCACAGATCTTTTCGTTATGGAATTTATGGACAAAATAAGCCAATGCTGTAAAAAGAAACACTGTATGTTATTAGCAAAATAGCACAAAAATGAATAATAGATCAAAAGTAATAGACAAAAAAGTCTCTTAGGCACATTTTAATAACACATTTCTTCACAGGACAACAAGGTGTCTTTATACCTGCTTACAAGTGTGCTAGCAAGAAACGATGCTTTCAAAACATTCATATTTGTTGCCATAAAATATTCCAACAGTTTACGGTAATTAAAGTGTTAAACACATCATACATTTTAGCAGGATTTTTGAAAAGTGCTGAGCAGTGAGGAAAAATATGATAGAAATATGGCATTCAGGGATTTTTGTATGAGTGAAGAATTCTGAAAGCTAATGAAATACAATCTGTATTGGTTATTATTTATGTTTTACCCCACATATTTTAATAGTATATGAGCTACAGGTGAGGTCAAAGTGAGTTCATCCAACAGAATGTACAGTCATGCTGGCAGGTAGCAGAAACCCTTTAGGTTTCACTTGTCTCTCAGTTTGGCTCTAAAGCTTTCCTTTAATTTGTCATTCAATATAAGTAAATGTATTGAATATGGTGCCTTGTACACTGCTCAGTTCATATCATGAGTCCAGTTTGGACTCCCCTAAACTGAAGTGGGAAGCGGACCTGGACGAATCCATAACAGACTCAATCTGGAGAAGGATCAAGAACATTTACTCATCTTTAATCTGCCTGAGACATGCTGTAATTCAGTTCAAGGTGGTGCACAGGTTGCACTGGTCCAAAGACAATTTGCGCAAGATCAAGACTGACCTGGACCCTGCATGCAATCATTGCAAACAAACTCCAGCTACACTTTTGCATACATTCTGGACCTGTCCCATGCTGCAGACTTTTTGGCAATCTATTTTTGACACCTTTTCTGGGATATGTGGAAAAACTGTATACCCATCACCATCCATCTCACTGTTTGTGGTGATCCCTGTGGATACGTCCTTCAGCAAATGCGAGAAGGCTGTGATTGCCTCTGACTCTCTTCTGGCCAGGGGGCTCGTTTTGTGCATTTGGAAGGACCCACACACCCCAGAATATGTACATTGGATAAGAGAGGTGGTGTACCATATCCATTTGGAAAAACTTAGATGCACCCTAAAGTGTACTGTGGAAAGATTCTGAGATACCTGGAGGTCTTTTGTGTTATGTTGAAAATATGTTGATACCTGTGTGTGGCTGATCTTGTGTGGGTGAGGAGGGGCAGGAGGGTTTTATTTACATATATTTATTATTCTTTTCTTTTGTTCTCTATTCTGTTGTGTTTGTGTAAAAAAAAAATCCCCAAAGGGTAAAAAAAAAAATACATTGATTAAAAACATATGGTGCCTTGTATTGATAGTGCAACACTCAGGGGAGTTAGTGGATTTGAGATGCAACTTTCCCAAAGTTTAAAGTACTACGTTTTAAAAACGGTAAACCACGTGAACTGAAAAATATACTGAAAACCATTTTTGCCAGATTCATGTGTTTGTAATTCCTCTACCTATTCATTTCTTTCTGTCCATTTTTGTGTTCACCCGCCCTGATTGTCTCCGTTCTTGTCTGCCCCAGGTTCTCCTCAGAGCTGCACACGTTGTGTTGCATCTCCTGGGAGAAAATCTTTTGCTGCGACTGGATGCTGAGATCCAGCAGATCAAATGAATCAGAGGAGAAGAGGCTATCCTCACTGACCACGCTGGAAGGGCGGCTGCGGCGGCCCTCTGTGTCCGATGTGGCCTGTAGGAGCTGCTGCAGAGCCTCTGGGAACATGGAAAGGGCTGGACAGGGCGATGGGTTGGGGTTATCGGGAAGATCCAGACTGCGAGAGAACTTGCCGTTACGTTTAAGAATACCTTTCCGTCTCCGTACTGCTTCTGTGCGCATGGTGGGACTATCTTCTGCAGCTGGGACAGATGTGTGAGATTTGTAGGAGCCTGAATGACCCAAATCACTATCTTTGACTCCCACATCAGAGCACTTTCCTTCGGAGCTATAACCCGTCTCCCCAACATACAAGTTCTTCAGTATTCCTTTCTTTGGCATTTTAGATGAAGGCTGACTGAACGCAGATGGGTGTGGAAGGCTTTTGGACAAGTTATTTGTGTGTGCGCGAGGAAGTGTTTGTGCATGGAGAGTTTGAGGAAGTGCACTACACTGCTGAGAGGAAGAGTTCTCCTTCTTTGGGTTGTGGAAGACAGAATCTAAGCTCCTCTGGTGTTTTAGTATGCCTTTAGGTTTTCTTCTGTCACCGGTGGAAGTCGAAGACGCAGCTGTTGGACAAACTCCACCACAAGCTCCCAGGGAATTCTGGGGGATCACATTCTCTTTACGTGACTTTCTGAGGTTTGAAATTCCTCCACGCGTTCTTCCCACTCCTCCACAATCGCTCTTTGGAGGGAAGCTGAAGTAAAAAGTGTCAGAACAGGAGAAGTCTAAGGTCTCTGGGTCGACAGTCATGTTGGCAGCAGCTCCGGCCCGATTCTGCCAGTCGATGTAGCGAGCCAGCAGGGGTGAAGGACAGTCTTGGTGAGGCGATGAAGAGCAGTCACACACACTCTCTTCATAACCCCAGTTTACCCACCAGTGGTTGGCCACGTCCTCTATCGTGGCCCTCTCATCTGTATGCACTGTCAACAACCAGTCAATGAGAGCACAGGCGTCTGGAGGGAACACAGTGAACTGTTATATTTATAGCAGCTTAAATAACACGTACAATGCAGTTAACACACCAATAAACAACATCCAATACTTGTACAAAGGAACTATGATGGACAGTGTAAAAGTTTACCTGAGGGGGGGTTGGGTTTATGATAGTGGCCCTGGCTGATCTGCTCAGTAAGCTTAGCATGATTGGCCCCATCAAACGGCATGCTGCTGTAAACCAGAGCATAGAGCAGGACGCCCAGAGCCCAGCAGTCCACCTGACACACAAAAAACACAATCAAACACGGAGCTTTATGAAACTTTAACAATACGTTACTAACACACTTATAGAAAGTCAACTTTGCCCCTTTACTTTAGCAAAATTCCCAATTTAGAACTAAATGGAAAATATAGTTAATGACTCAAGAGCGTTAAAGGTGGAGTCTGCAGTTTCTGTAGAACATCAGCACTTAGAAAAAATTTCAACAAGCAAAGCATTCTGATCCCTCCCCCTCAGAGCCATATATGGCTCTGCCCCCTTGTGGTCTGTTAAAATTCAAATTCAAGCTCTGTTTTTATTGGCTGATTCGAATTCAAGCTCGGTTTTTATTGGCTGGTTACAAACTTTGTTTTTATTGGCTGGAAAATGGCGGGTCACTTTTTCTTTTTAGAAATGCTTATTTACCACCTGGAGAAGCAAGGGGACAATATTTTTTTTTAGTTTTTTTCAGAGATTACCTCTCTAACATCAATCTAGTGACAGAGTGAAGAAATATGTTAAAAATATATTGTTAGAAAAGTTACATATAGCAGCTTTAAGATATTCTTTGGTTTGAGTTCTAGTTGAATTGTTTGTTTAACCATCATCTTCATCTAGGTGGCAAAAAAAAAAAATCCTCCATCAGTTTTATTATCAGGTGTTTATGGCAACACTAGGACTGTACCGTATTTTCCGGGGTATAGGTCGCACCTTTTTATGTTTTTTTCAAGGCCTGCGACCTATACACCGGTGCGACCTATATATGGCTTGTTATCACTTTCGGCGAAACAAATTTTTAAATCCAGCTCATTTCACAATTACGTTCATTTATTAAGGAAAAGTTCAGCTCAGACACATATTTGCTATAATTTTTATCAAACAAATAATTGTTTTTAAGTGTTAATCTTCTTAAAAGCCTTGCTGTGCGCTCCTGTGGCAGACATTTGCAGCAGAGCTAAACGTAGGTGCGACCTATCAAGGGATTTTTCCAATCTATTGGTGATGACTGGACAATGCGACCTATACACCGGTCCGACCTATACACCAGAAAATACGGTAATATCCTGATGCATGCTCAATAATCCAGGTAGAAAAATCTAAAAAAGTTAAGTCTGGTCATCTGGACATTCAAAAAACAGAACAGAACAAAAACAAAAAAAAATGTAGAAACGTTTCGTTTTTCATCCGTAAGACTTCTTAAGTCTGATGTGCTGTATTCAGCTCAGTCTTAGAGCTGGATACAGAGAGAAGGTGCTATTTATAAGACTGAGATGAATACAGCACCTCAGACAGAAGAAGTCTTTCAGATGAAAGACGTTTCTACATTTTTTGTTTCATTTTTTGAATGTCCAGATGACCAGACAACTTTTTTAGAGGCTTGAATGTAATGTAATGTTTTTGACTGTTTATGTGTGTGTCTGATACCATATTGTGAACAACTGGACAAATATAAATTCAACTTGGAGAACGTAATTATTAGATGGACATCTATGACTGATTAACATTTTGAGCCAACCTAATCCAAGATGGCTGTCATTGCCAATTGACCTTAAAAATACATAAATCGCCATACCTCTATCAAGTTTGTAGATACTGACCTAAAATTTGGTTTGTTTGAAGACTGAGTCCAAACACAAATTCTGAGTCCTAACAAATTGTGTAAGGTCATAATTTGAAATTTTACTATTTATAGTTTAAAGTTAATGGTATCTGTCTGTTAGCAAAATATCTTATGAACCACTGGATACATTTTAGTGAAAATCTCTGAACGTTGAACATACTTGTTTTCTATTGTTTATTGTTTAAGGAAATTCTACCATTGCTGTTCATCGTTCTTTAGTTTTAGCAGGTCGCTTTTGTAAATGAGCCATGAGGCTCAATAAGATTTACCTGACTAAATAAAGGTTGAATGAATACTGTACATCTACAACTGATTAACTTTTGTAGCCAACACAATTCAAGATGACCACCACAGCCAGCTGACGTTTGAAAAGAACGCCACAAAAATGGCTATAATTCAGTCAATTTAAAGATATTGTGCTAAGATTTGATGTGTTAGTACAGTAGCTTGGAGTCATTCACAACATATAATGTATAATCTATGTTAATAAATGTTTTTAAGGATAAACTGTCTGCTCTTCTTAAGTTGTACCTTTTAAAATATTTTTAAGGATGAACTGTTTGCTCCTCTCAAGTTGTACCTTCCGAAATGTTTATGTATTTTAATCTGTAATGGAGGTACTTTTTATTCATTTTATTATTTTAATTCCTTTATTTTGTTTTAAATTGTAGTTGTATGAATGTGTTGACTGTCTCACTACCATTATCATTACCTGCTGTAAATGAATTGCCCCTCGGGGACCTACGTAATAATAAAGTTGAAGTTGAATCTGACACATTACTACCGTACATGAATACCAAAATAGCTTCAATGTTTTCTTAATATAAAATAACCTTAGTTTAAAATTCGAAAGGCGTCAAATAGGTATTCTTTCAAATAATGCTACTTTTACATTAAACACGATAATTTATTCTGAAAACATTGCAGAAAGGAGCCTAAAATCAACAATTAACAGTTTATTTTTATTTTTTGGAGTCAGAATGACTCACTTCTGGTCCTTGGTACGGCAGCCCCTTCACGATCTCTGGGGAGGCATAAAGAGGACTTCCACAGTAGGTCTGCAGCAAGGAGCCCTTCTGGAAATTATTGGAAAGGCCAAAGTCAGCCAGCTGCAGAGAAAGAGAGATGAATAAAAGTTTAGTACAATATTGTGCATTTTTTCTGTTCACAAACTAGTTGAGTTGAATTAAACATTTATTAAATTATTGGATCCCCAGCCATTCCTACATGTCATGGTGTCTCTGAGCAAGACACCCAATCCCTAGTTGCTCCCCGGGCGCTTATAGCTGCCCACTGCTCCACCTGGGTGTATCTCAGGTGCGATGGGTTAAATGCAGTGAACCAATTTTGCCATTGTATAGGAACATACAGTGATGACAACACATAGCACTTTATTTATTTATTAATTATAAAGATGGATGTAAACATGACTTGACAGCCTCTTCATCAGGAGGAAAACTTCAAATGGGACTCTGTAAGGCCTGCCACAGCAAATGTTGATTTCAAATTGTGTGTGTGCACATTCACGTTTGTGTGAAGTGAAGAAGATTGGTTTTACAACGTAGAAGCCCAAGCCTTTATTCACGCCACAAAAACACAGATATGATGATGATGATGATGATGATGATGATAAATTTTATTTCAGACAGACATTTCACCACAAAACATAATACTGAAGACTTTCATGTTTCCAAGTATAGATACAATCTTAATATCAAATAAACATACCCAATTTTTATATGCTAATATACATTTGTTTCTTTTCCTTTCCTCTAATGGTGACTGTGAGTCTGAAAAGGAGTATGATGAAGTTTAACTTATATTATCATACCCCTTATCCATTCAATAATTCATAGGATAAATAGTCTTCCTGTTGCCTGTATCCCTTCCAGAAAAAAAGAAGTAATATTAATTTTAATAATTAAAAAAATAAAATAAAAAATAAAAACAGTATTTTCTGGACTAGATGAAAGTATCTACATATACCTACTCACGTAGATATACATACACATCTACCTGCATAAATACATAGATAACATTTCCTTATTTACACATCCACATATATTTACACACATATACACAGATCAGCACCCAATTGTCCAAATCATCCTCAGTTCTATCATTACCATCCAATTTCTCACCCTTGATCATCCTTATACTTTTGAATAATAATCATTTTTAGTCTTTTCTTAAAATACCTCATGCTTGGACTTTGCTTCAACTCTTTGGTGAGTTTATTCCAAATCCTCACTCCAATGACCGAAATGCACATTCTTTTCATTGTTGTTCTCACCTTCAAAGTTCTGAAATTCAGGTTTTCTCTATAGTTATATCTCCCGACTTTGTCAGTAAATAAATTTTGTATATTTTCTGGTAATAGTTTGTTTCTAACTTTATACATAAATTGTGCAGTTTGAAACTCTATCAAATCTTGGAATTTAATAAAATTAGAATCAATAAATAAATTGTTAGTATGACAATAAAAATCAACCTTATGAACTAATCGAATGGCTCTTTTCTGTAATGTGCATAATGGTTGGAGCGAGGTTTTGTAAGTGTTGCCCCAAACTTCCACACAGTAATTTAGATATGGCAAAATAAGTGAGCAGTAAATAATATGAAGAGCAGAATAATTTAAAAATTTTCTAGCATTAGAGAGAACAGCTACACTTCTTGCTATTTTAGATTGAACATACTTAATATGAGGTTTCCAACAGATCTTATTATGAATCAATACTCCCAAAAACCGAATTTCCGTCACTTTCTCCAATATCACATTATCAATTTTTATTTGTGACTCACTATGCCCGTTACAATTCCCGAATAACATAAACTTGGTTTTATCTAAATTTAGAGATAATTTATTAATATCAAACCACTTTTTCAATTTACATAACTCTAAATTAATTTCTATCAAAAGCTGCCGTAAATTTTCACCTGTACAAAAAATATTTGTGTCATCTGCAAATAAAACAAAAGTAAACAATTTAGAGACCTTACATATGTCATTTATGTATAAATTAAACAACTTTGGCCCCAATACTGAACCCTGTGGGACACCACAAACAATGTCCAAGCACGAGGACTGGAAATCACCTATTTGCACAAATTGTTGCCTGTTACTAAGATAATTTTTCAACCAGTGCAAAACTACTCCTCTCAAACCATAGCACTCTAGTTTCTTAATTAGTATTTCATGATCAATTGTGTCAAATGCTTTTTTTAGGTCGATAAATATCCCAACAGCTGGTTTCTTTTTGTCTAGTGCATTGGTCACTTCTTCTATTAATTGAATAACTGCCATCGCTGTAGATCTCTGTGACCTAAATCCATACTGATTCTCTGAGAGTAGTTTGTATTTATTAACAAATCTATCCAATCTAGTAACGAATATCTTTTCCAAAATTTTGGAGAACTGTGGAAGTAATGATACAGGTCTGTAATTTGTGAAATGATGTCTATTTCCAGATTTATATATTGGGATGACTTTTGCAATTTTCATTTTTTGTGATACATATTGAGATATATTCATTCTGCCTGTGTTCAACACAAAATGCTTAAATATTGTGAAATCCTGAAAGAAAATTCCCTGCTGAATTCCTTTTAAAGTGTGTGCAGTCAATATGGAATCACGCTGTGAAAGCACGAGGACTCAACACCTTTTTTTTATTTATATAATCCAAAAATAGATGCAGTACCGGTATGTTGAGCTTTTGCCAATGTAAGTGAGGAAAGAGAGGAGCCAAAAACATGGAGCTGCTCACGCTTACGCAATGGAACAATCACTCACTCAAGGCTGTGAGGACACACACACACACACCATTATCTAAAGAGATTATGAACACGCACACTAGTCATAACTTCTGGTGTTAAAAACATTCAACATGACAGTTTTATTTCCAGAAGCACACAGTAGAGACCTACTTACAGCTGATAACCCTGTGAACACCAGCCAGGTCTGAGGTATCATTTATTCAAAGGCAATAACAATGTGTGGAAAGAACACATGTCCCTGTACGTTTGTGTACGTGTTGTTTGTATGGTTTATGTTGCCTCATCAGTGATTTGGCAGCAACTAATGAAAACAGCTATAAGACACAGTCTCACACTGTAACAAGTAAACAGTAGATAAAGTTATCATCCAAAAGAAAACTCTGAAAGACGTCCAGATTGCCTGGATCACTGCTGCTCAGGCACGGAGTAAAATAATAATAAAAAAAAAATTGAAGTCTGGCTGTTCAAAAGAAAAGTGGTGAGCCAAGACATTGTGAACAGAACGTTATGGCGTGCTTTCCCCCCGCAGCCATACATGGGAGCATTTTAAGGTCAACGTGGCTTTGAGTCTAACAACATTCTGAGAGAAATTTGAACACATTGACCCCTGAGATATGATCATTAACAGACTATTTTAACTGGGACATCCATTCCTTAAATTCCAGTAACGTACTGAATTAAAGAACAATGTCTATATAACTGAATTTGTGCACATTTTATTTTTATTCCAAGTTCGATCCACCTAGCTAATATCAACCCAAGTTATATCTGCAATGCAGATTTTCTTAACTTCAGCTTATTAGTAGCTCAGATTCAATAATTTAGTTGTTTGAACCTAATTTTCTGGTTGGGTCAATCGGATAGCATAGTTGTTTGTAACCCAGCAGTTTTTAGTGTGTAAATCATGCATACTGTATTTTAAATAGAAAAATACTAGTGTGTTAAGACGCATAAGGATTCACAACACATTTTCCAATTTTTCGGTTTTCTTGTACATGCTAGTAACTATTGTACAGACATAACAGAAACACGCTTTAAACGTTGTCTTTCCTGCTTCACATGTTGTGAAATGCCAGCTCTATGAATTTGTGGTTATTAAGAATGTTCTGAATGAAGACTTGGTGTCTTTA
>JBBPBX010099291.1:0-12553 GCA_038048925.1 Garcialebias charrua | reverse complement strand
CAAGTCACGTGACCAGCTTGCGCTCTCAGATACACGTTTAAATGAGCTAACTTACCTGAATTTATAACTTTTATGACTTCAGTCGAGCCTGAAGCAACAGTGTTGGAACGCACGGTCTGCTCCTCTCTGTTTTGCTTCGCTCAGAGCTGCGCGCGCCAGACCGGTGTGATGCAGAGAAGCGTGACCAGTCAAATCGCAGCCCGTGCGATTAGTGAATCGCGTTTTAACATATCGTGAGATAATCGCAAATGCGATTAATCGTGCAGCCTTACATCAAACTACTCTCCAAGACCAGTTCTGCGAGGCACAGCTGTTTATTTCTCAATTTTTATGCATTTTGTGATTTTTCACAATTTAATATTTCATAAATCTGTGTTTTTGTTCAATACCATTCAGGTCTTTTGAGACACCCACACAAAACTTACATCAAACTACTCTCCAAGGCCAGGCCTATGAGGCACAGCTTTTCATTTATCATTTTTATGCATTTTGTAATTTTTCACAATTTATTAATTCATAAATCACTGTTTTTGCTCAATACCGTTCAGGTCTTATGAGCCACCCACACAAAACTTACATCAAACTACTCTCCAAGACCAGGCCTATGAGGCACAGCTTTTTATTTATCATTTTTATGCATTTTGTAATTTTTCACAATTTAACATTTCATGAATCTGTGTTTTTTCTCAATACCATTCAGGTCTTATGAGCCGCACACAACTACAGTACTTAGAGGTGTGTCATCTGGACAGAAAATGGATGATAAGGAAACCTGGTGGTGGAAGAGTGAAGTGCAGGATGCTATTCAAAGAAAGAGATTAGCCAAGAAGAAATATGACAGTGAGAAGACTGAAGAGAGGAGAAAGGAATATAAGGAGATGGGACGTAGAGCAAAGAGGGAAGTAGCTAAGGCAAAGCAGAGGGCGTACAATGAGTTGTATGGGAGACTGGACACTAAAGAGGTAGAGAAGTCTTGTTCCAGTTTGGCAAGACAGAGGGATCAGGCTGGAAAGGATGTGCAGCAGGTTAGGCTTATTAAAGATGGGAATGGTAATGTTCTAACAAGTGAGGAGACAGTTACAGGAAGATGGAAGGAGTACTTTAAAGAGCTAATGAATGAAGAGAATGAAAGAGAAAGAAGAGTAGAGGTCATAGAAACTGTGGACCAGGAAGTGGGAAAGATTAGTGAGGGTGAAGTCTGGAAAGCTCTGAAAAGAATGAAGAAGGGGAAGGCTGTAGGACCTGATGACATACCAGTGGAGGTTTGGAAATGTTTTGGAGAGATGGCAGTGAGGTTTTTGACTCAAATATTTAATGGAATATTTGAGGGTGAGAAAATGCCTGAAGAATGGAGAAGAAGTGTGCTGGTTCCCATTTTTAAGAACAAGGGTGATGTACAGAGTTGTAGCAACTACAGGGGAATTAAGTTGATGAGCCACACGATGAAGATCTGGGAGAGACTTGTGGAAGCAAGACTTAGACAAGAGGTGACTATCTGTTAGCATCAGTATGGTTTCATGCCAAGAAAGAGCACCACATATGCCATCTTTGCTTTGAGGATGTTGATAGAGGAGTACAGAGAGGGTCAGAAAGAACTCCATTGTATGTTTGTGGATTTAGAAAAAGCATCTGACAGGGTGCCAAGAGAGGAGGTGTGGTATTGCATGAGGAAATCTGGAGTGGCAGAAAAGTATGTTAGACTGGTACAGGACATGTATGAGGACAGCAGGACAGTGGTGAGATGTGCTGTAGGAGTGACAGATAGCTTCAAGGTGGAGGTGGGATTGCATCAAGGATCGGCTCTGAGCCCCTTCTTGTTTGCTCTGGTGATGGACCGACTAACAGATGAGGTCAGGCAGGAATCCCCATGGACTATGATGTTTGCAGATGACATTGTGATCTGTGGTGAGAACAGGGAACAGGTGGAAGAGAACTTGGAGAGGTGGAGGTATGCACTTGAAAGAAGAGGAATGAAAGTCAGCCGTAGTAAGACAGAGACAGGATCCACCAGAAAAACTGCTGTCTTCCACATGAATGTACTGCAACAAATCAATAAAGGAAATGAACCGTAAATTAAATTAACTTAAAGGTGATATGTGTAACTTTCTGTTGTGCTCCGGACTTAGAAATATTTTCAGCAGGGAAAAGCATTCTGCCACAGTCCGTGGTCTACTGAACTTGAGTTCAGCTCCGCCCCCTGCTGCATGTCTGCTCGGAGCCGCTTCAATATTCTGTGTTTATATGTTAATAAAACGTTCTAAAAAATAAAATAAAACCATGAATCACTGGTCCCAATACACAAAAACACCCTGAAATCAGCAGAGCTTCACGCAGCAACGTTGGACATGATTTAATTCGCTCGTGACTTCCTCTTTTCTGTCAGTCGAGGTCTGGAATGTCTGGAATGCTCCACCTCCTCTGCATGTCCTGTCTCAGCGCTGCAAAGTTCTGTGATTATATGTTAATAAAACGTTCTAAAAAATATAATAAAACCATGAATCACTGGTCCTATAACACAAAAACACCCTGAAATCAGCAGAGCTTCACGCAGCAACGTTGGACATGATTTAATTCGCTCGTGACTTCCTCATTCCTGTCAGTGAAGGATGAAGCGATCACTTGACTTTTGGCAAAAAAACAAAAGAAAAGTCCAGCTCTGGGATGAAGAAGGGATATTTAATACATTTGTGTCACATACAAATCAGTCCTGCATCGCTTTGCAATCCTTTGAATGAGAACGTGCGCGGCGCTGGGGCTGGGACAGGCGGGGGCGTGGGTTGGGGTGTGACAAACAACTCTGTTTTTATTGGTTGGTCATTGTCCGGGTCACTCTGTGTTTTTAGTGTTTTTATAAATGCTGATAGAGAAGCAAGAGGACTATAGTTTTTTTCAGAGATTACTTTGTCTAACATCAGTCTGTCAGTAGATAGTGACAGAGTGAAGAAATATGTTAAAAATATATTGTTAGAAAAGTTACAGACTGCATTACAAACTTACATAGTGCAGCTTTAATGTTTACTGTTATTAAAGTGACCTGCATTAAAAGACAGACTATACAATAATCACATAAATTGACAGTAGCAAAACCACAAACCAGCAGCTTCCAGTGGTTATTGTTCATCAGCACAAATGACAGAACAGCTCCGTAATCTTCGAAGTTGACCTAAAATTGCAAAAATTAAAACGATAAAACAAATCCTACAGAATTCTGATTACAAATTTACAGCTTATCCCTGAACTTCTTTTGACAACCACAACCTTTATGACGGCTGAGACGAGCTGGTCTGAGAAGCTCAGTCCTCACCTCGTTCTACAGGTGTGCAGTGGAGAGCGTCCTGTGCTCCAGCATCAACGTGTGGCATGGAGGCTGCACAGTTGCAGAGAGGAAAGCTCTACAGAGAGTGGTGAAGGCTGCACAGAAGTCTGTTGGAGTCAGTCTCCCCACCATCACAGACATTTACACCTCCAGATGCAGAAAAAGAGCCACCTGCATCATGAAAGACCTCACTCACCCAGCACACTCACTCTTTGCACCACTCCCCTCGGGACGGAGGTTGAGGAGCATCAAATGTAGAACCACTAGACTGAGGAACAGCTTCTACCCTGAGGCTGTCAGACTCATGAATAAATAAATAATAAGAATAAACACTGCAAAATGTCACATCATGTTGATACTGATCTGTTTCTTGTTGCTGCGTTCATCTGTGACCATCTGCTCATAATGACTCATGTTCGTGCTGCTGTTTATAATGATGTTTTTCTACTACATTAGGGCTTAGTGTATTACTAGCTGATGTCTCTCTTAGTTAATCCTAGATGTTATTATTGTTTTTCTCTTGCATTTGTTGTTGGATGTAACTGGGACCCTGTGTACATAATCTCGTTTTCAACACATGTACTACATGCGGTGCAAATGACAATAAATTCTCTCTGACTCTGACTCTGACTTTATGCAGTTCATTAATTGTGTGATTTTATTGACAAGTACATTCTCTGATAGAGGCGTGTTTTGAAAATTCTCAACTATCAAATCATTTAAGACGGCAGATACAGTACAGTATACTGGTTTCCAGTCATGTTTTACTCCATGTGGCTGATGTGAGTGTGTAAGTTCTACTTCTGTTTTATGCCACATTGGCACCATGTTACAATGAACATTTACGTTACCTTTGGTAAACTTTGACGAGGAAGCTCTGTTCTGTTTCCAAACAAAATCACAATGGCTTGGTAGTGATTTAAAAGATAAATGTTGTTCACCACTCTGAATGTATGGGCAGCCACATGTAGAAGGCCTTCTATAATCTAAGCATAGATATAAATAATAAAACACGTGTCTCAAATTGGGAGCAAATCAGAACTTTTGATTAGTTGAAAAAAAAATTGTACAATGACTTAAAATAGAAAACAAATGACTGTGCCTCATTTATAGAGACTAGAATTATTTCAAAGTGTTTTTGGGTCAACAGGTCACATGACTTGGAAGCTATTGAAGAGAAACTTTCATTTTTGACTAAATAAATTGTTAAAAATTGTACAATGACTTAAAATAGAAAACAAATGACTGTGCCTCCATTATAGCGACTAGTAGAATTATTTCAAAGTGCTTTTGGGTCAACAGGTCACATGACTTGGAAGCTATTGAAGAGAAACCCTCAATTTTGACAAAAAAATTGTAAAGAGACTAGTAGAATTATTTTAAAGTGATTTTGAGTCAACAGGTCACATGACTTGGAAGCTACTGAAGAAAACCCCACAGATTTATGAAATATTAAATTGTAAACAATTACAAAATGCATATAAATGAAACAGCTGTGCCTCATAGGCCTGGTCTTGGAGAGTAGTTTGATGTAAGTTTTATGTGGGTGGCTCAAAAGACCTGAACGGTATTGAGCAAAAACAGTGATTTATGAATTAATAAATTGTGAAAAATTACTAAATGCATAAAAATGATAAATAAAAAGCGGTGCCTCATAGGCCTGGTCTTGGAGAGTAGTTTGATGTAAGATTTGTGTGGGTGACTCAAATCATGTAATATATATTATTTTTTGTTTCTGAAGAGTGACGCGCTCAAAAATTTGTTGACGGTCCCCAAGCGAACCATGACGTCTCTGAGTAGGGGCAGACTTAGCGCGGCTGCCCGAGATCAGACTCCATGAAGCGGACTGACGAGAGCAACGCACCAGTGAAGACACGGAGCTCGAATATCCAACATCCAACTTGAAACTACGTTCACTGCGGTCGATACATCTCTAATAGTTGATTACTTCCTCTCAAATAAGGAGCTCTCTTAAGAGGACAGCAGCGCGGGCATGCACAATCGATCTGCACACTGATCGTTCTCTTTCCTGTTTATTGACTGATAGGCTCTGTGCACAAGCGTCGTGAATCATTTCCGCATTGACAGGGAGCATGCATTCCAGCTTCCGGTCTAGCCCCTGTCTCAGTAAAAATGGTGCTGTCTAAATGTTTACAAGAGCTGTCCAAGATAAGTATCAGCGATGTTCTTTGTATCGTTGATGCCTGGTCCCCTGCTCCGACAAGCAAACTAACAAGGGATTTAAATTGCATATCTCAAGTTTCCTGCACAACTACGAGGGTAAGTAACGTTAGTTTGATCGTTGTGTTGTTGCTACCTGTTAGCGGCTAACGTTAGCCTATTAGCAACGCAATCTTTTTTTTGTATACTCACGTTATAGAAACAGCTTTTCCACACTTAAACAAAATGGCTCATATTTTGTGATCATTCTACTAACATGCTGCTCTTCTCAGTTTCATGCAAAAATCAGGACACAGGTGAAGTCGTTGTCAGGGCTCTGTGTCAGGTCCATGAAGAAAGCTGAAAAACCTCACAGTTTAAGTGTAGGGTGAAGCTAGGATTGTTCAGATGACAGTTTTAAGATTGTTGGTTCAGTAACCCCACGTTCCAATTATTAATGGGGAGTTAGCTAAGATGGTAATTAATTATTAAATAAAAATAGGATGGAATTGGCTACACTTTACGAATATGTAAACAGTTGAGTTTGGCCTTGCTTGTCTCCAGTGGGTTATTTGCTGCATGCATTGTTCTTCTTTTATGGCTATGTGTTACTTTTAACCCAGTGTTTATTTGGTAATTCATGCATATTAGTTTTACTTTAATCTAAAGAATACACTCACAGCCCTTCTTCTTCTGAAGGCTAGAAGTTATGACACTGTGTGCACCCTCATGTTATGTTTAACTTGTCTTCTAGTTTCCTGGAGGAATATGTCAGAGGACTGGGCAGCAGAGGAGTGGCGTGAGGATGTCAGTGTGAGTCAATCTAGTACAACACGTTATTTATGGTACGTCCTGACCAAACGCGTTTTCAACGGCAGGAACGTCCAGTTTACATGCAAAGTCAATGGGGGACGCACCTCCAGCCACGTCTTGGCGTCGCGCGTCACGTGACGTGCGTGTTGAGCGTGCTGGAAAAGCGTTTTCCGTGCACGTGAACCCGCGTCAGCCTCCAAGCACGCGTTGAACATTGCTGAACGTTTTCGCCGTTCAAACGTTCAAACGCCGTTCAACTCTGGTTGATCAGGGAGAGTCGGGGGGGAGGAGAGAGGGGGACGCGGAAACGAGGGGGCGCGCGCACTATGTGACGTATTGGGACACAGAAAAAACCCGCGGAGTCATGGACTATGGAAGAGAAATCTGTGTGTTCGCGACAACTCCTTCACGACCAGTCAAGTCTGCTCTCTACAGAGACTGGCAGAGTGCAGTGAGGAACTCGTTGTACTGGTAAGCTCCTCCCACACCCCCCGCCGCCGCAGCTTCTCGTTCTGGTCAGGACACAACTGGGTCCAGTGCGTCCACTTGCGTGCGTGACGAGCCTTTTTGCCGTTGAAAACGCGTTTGGTCAGGACGTACCATTATTCAGCTACATGTTTACATTCTTGGTCTAATTATTTTGACCTTGTGTGTTTTTATGCAGCTCTCAGAAACTAAAGTCTTCACTCCCTCATGTGCACCTGCTGCTGAGAACCATATCACACCTGGGCAAAGGTAATGTTTTCTCCACAGAGACTTGATTTTACTTCATTTTTTATTGATTTTACCTGTTTAACTTGTCATTTTATTGTATTTTAAATTGAGTTTTTAGTTCACTGTGTGTTAGTTTTGTAGCTCTGTTTTTATGTTTTCTTTTATCTTGTTTGTAACTGATGTTCAGCACTTTGTTTCAGCTGTGGCTGTGTTAAAGCGCTTTATAAATAAAGCTGCTGATGATGATGATAAAGTGAAAGTATACTGACATGTAAATACTGTACACACTAATCTAGGTTCTGCAGGCTCTGTGCCGCACAAGATTCATATTTGGTTCTGGGATCATTTTCTAATCAACTTTAATGGCTGTTTTGTGTGTTAGTCTGGACCTCGCCTCTTTGCTGTAGAAGCCTGGTGTTGGAGGAGGAGAACCACCTTCCTCCACTTCCACACAAAGTCTGGTCTTCACCAACTCCCACCATAACCAGCAGCCGCCCCCGAGCTGCAGCACGAGATTTTGATGGCCGCTACAGTGACACACAAGTTATCCTGGACTGTACAGAACTACGGTGTCAAACACCTTTGGTCAGGAAATGGAAATATAAAGTTTGACAGAAAAGCTGATGGCACAGTCTTGAAGAAAAAGAAAATGCTGTCATTTACTTATATTGACATTGTCTTACATTTGTAAGTAGATATTCTTGATGAAAATATGTTGTACTGTTTTGTTTGGAGGTAAGTGCAGTACCTAAACATTTTATTGACCACTGTATTTTGGTATGTGGATATCTTTTAAATTAATTTTATGTGAGAATGTTTTTTTTTTTTTTATAGAGAGAAAGGAAAGGAAAGACAGAAAGTAAGACAAAAAACAACAATTATCCACAAAAAAGCACACGGCAAACACACCCAACCTCCGTCTGCAATCCTGCAAAGTACATGACAGAACACAGCAACACATGCATAAAGACTAATAACATTTATGACCTTGCAGTATATTTCCATAAATATTCATACCATAACTACAAATATATATACAGTATACATACATATACATTCATATTCATTCATATACCCATCTACATATCTGCATATATCTACATATACATCCCTGCATCCATTTGCGTGTGGTTGTGAGCATGCATAAGTGAAAAAGTTTCCTCCAATAGAACATTCAATAGCAACCGTGAGGCATCAGAGATCCGCCCCCCCAAGGCCCGAGGCAGGCAAAGGGGAAACCAGAGCCCAAGACCCCAAGAAGGACCCCGAGCCCAGAGTCCCCAGGGCCACCCGAACAGGACGAGCCACTCACCAACTCCCCAGATCAGACCAAAGGGGAGAACAGGAGAAGCCCCACCAGTGACTACACACAATGACCCCCCGGGGTCAACAGCGACAATTATGTTATGTTATGTGAGAATGTTAACCAATTGTACCTATGTAAAATTTAAAAAAAAACTTTTTTGAGAGTTCCAACTTTGAAAAACCTTGTTTATTTGATAGTGTCAAAAGTAGGGTAAAGTTAAACAATCAAACATAACAATCAAATGCCTTAAATGAAAATTACCGTACAGATATATTATCCATTCAATTGGATAATTTTTTTAAATTATTGTTAGTCTTGTTTTATAGCTACAGTAACAACAAGGCAATATCCTCTGTATTTCAATATTTGAACAATTTAATTGTGAAATAGAAGGTCAGCACGGTGGCACAACTGGTAGAGCTGCTGCCTCTCAGCGAGAAGGTTGCCGGTTCAAATCCCGGTCCGGGGCCTTTCTGGGTGGAGTTTGCATGTTCTCCCCGTGCATGCGTGGGTTTCCTCCGGGTACTCCGGTTTCCTCCCACAGACCAAAAAACATGCTTGTTAGGCTGATTGGTGACTCTAAATTGACCCTAGGTGTGAGTGTGAGAGTGGATGGTTGTTTGGTGTGAGTGAGACAGGTCCCTCTTGTAAATGAGTCCCCGTGACTCAACGAGGCTAGCCTGTATAAATAAAGGTTGAATGAATGAATGAAAAAAAGGTCAAGTTTTTACAGGTAAGAAATCATATGCTAAAAACCTTTAAAATAAAACTTTTATGGATTTATGGAATCTGCTACCAATTAGGTAAACAGATTAATCAGGGCTGAAAATTTTACAAAAAATCTTGTAATTGCTTTGACTGATAAGGTATTTAGCACCAGTAGCAGCCAGAACCAGGCCAGCCTGTGCTGGTGAGCTGATGTGTTGGGGCGCAGACGACGCTGAAGCAGGGGCTGCTTGTTGTTGAGATGGAGGACTGGGCTGACGTGCCAGAGGCAAGGAGGGGCCGGAGTGTCTCTGAACCAGCTGGCTCAGCACAAGAGAAGGCTCTGGCTGCAGGCCAAACTCACCTGCAAACACACACACAATAATTAAATCTATACCACGCACATACATTCAAACAAGACCGCACAGATACTGATGAACTTACGGCTGAACTGTGACGACAGAGAGGTGGTGTTAAATTCAGAAGCCTTCATGTCCCAGCTGGAGGAGGATGGTGGAGGTACAGGTGCCCCCAAACCTGGCAGTTGACCAATGGAGGTGTTGCTTCCTTGGGTGCTAACAGGAGGAGCAGTCTGGGAGTGAAGACTTTAGTTTCTGAGAGCTGCATAAAAACACACGAGGTCAAAATAATTAGACCAAGGATGTATGTAGCTGAATAAATAACGTGTTGTACTAGAATGACTCACACTGACATCCTCACTCCACTCCTCTGCTCTGCTGCCCAGTCCTCCGACGTATTCCTACAGGAAACTAGAAGACAAGTTAAACATAACATGAGGGTGCACACAGTGTCATAACTTCTAGCCTTCAGAAGAAGAAGAGGGACTGTGAGTGTATTCTTTAGATTAAAGTAAAACTAATATGCATGAATTACCAAATTAACACTGGGTTAAAAGTAACACATAACAACCATAAAAGAAGAACAATGCATGCAGCAAATAACCCACTGGAGACAAGCAAGGCCAAACTCAACTGTTTACATATTCGTAAAGTGTAGCCAATTCCATCCTATTTTTATTTAATAATTAATTACCATCTTAGCTAACTCCCCATTAATAATAGGAACGTGGGGTTACTGAACCAACAATCTTAAAACTGTCATCTGAACAATCCTAGCTTCACCTTACACTTAAACTGTGAGGTTTTTCAGCTTTCTTCATGGACCTGACACAGAGCCCTGACAACGACTTCACCTGTCTCCTGATTTTTGCATGAAACTGAGAAGAGCAGCATGTTAGTAGAATGATCACAAAATATTCATTCATTCATTCATTCAACCTTTATTTATACAGGCTAGCCTCGTTGAGTCACAGGGACTCATTTACAAGAGGGACCTGTCTCACTCACACCAAACAACCATCCACTCTCACACCTAGGGTCAATTTAGAGTCACCAATCAGCCTAACAAGCATGTTTTTTGGTCTGTGGGAGGAAACCGGAGTACCCGGAGGAAACCCACGCATGCACGGGGAGAACATGCAAACTCCACCCAGAAAGGCCCCAGACCGGGATTTGAACCGGCAACCTTCTCGCTGAGAGGCAGCAGCTCTACCAGTTGTGCCACCGTGCTGCCCCCAATATGAGCCGTTTTGTTTAAGTGTGGAAAAGCTGTTTCTATAACGTGAGTATACAGAAAAAAAATTGCGTTGCTAAGGCTAACGTTAGCCGCTAACACAGGGGTGCTCACACTTTTTCAGCATGCGAGCTACTTATAAAAAAAACAAGTCAAAAAGATCTACCCAATACAAAAATGCAAAACATATAATTATCTTCAAATGTATTAAGGATTCTTTTTATGTACAATGTACCTATGTTGATGTACCTTGCATAACTGAATAAGCCAATATTGCACAACACATGTAATAAATCAGGGGTCACCAACGTGGTGCCCGTGGGCACTTGGTCGCCCGTAGGGACCAAATGGGGTGATGGTGACAGCAATATAGATTTTTTAAAATTTATTTTAAAAAAAGATGGTAGAAACTGATCCCCACCCCCTTCTTTATAAGAATCTGGTATTTTACTTTAATTAATAAATGTTAAAAAATCATTAGATTTTTTTAACTTTATAATGTCATCTCTAAAAAAAACTCCAGCAAATCTAAAGTGGTCCACAGGCCACCAGTTGATAACCACAGTTGTAGCAGGTTGTTATGGCTCCGGACACGTTTAATTTAGTGAACAAAGGCATAAAAATGGCTCTTTTGGTACGGAGATTTACAGCGGTGTATTTTACAGACTGTCCCTGAACGCAGCGCGAAAGTGTGTTTTGCAAACGCTCGCGCTACGGGACAGGGAAACGTGCAGAGAACGGAGAGTAGTCAAGGAGGTTATGCTGTATGAACAGTGTCTCGTATGATTTTAATAATAAAGCCACATCAACTCCCAACCAGTATGTTTTAGCGTGCAGAGAAACATCACAGCGTCACTCACCCGGAAGATGGTGGGGGCGTTTCGCTTTGAAGTTGCTGCTGTCCGAACAGGGATTTTAGTTCCTCCACCTTTCTCTTTCTCACCTGGCTTTTGGGTGGGAAGTCCATGTCGTATTTTCCATGAACAGTCCGAAATCTGATTGTTTTAGCTTGATATGTTTCGCCGCGTTCCACCTTCGCGCCGTTGTTTTCAGAAGCTGCATGAGCATGACCTAAAGCTCTCATCTGATTGGCTGCCGTGTATGTCAATCAAGTGATGGGAGGATACAACTCAAGATTCAGTTGTCATCTGATTGGTTGCCCTGTATGTCAATCAAGTAACGGGATGTTTGATTGGCTGACAATTTTTTTAATGTCACGCTGCGGGAAAAAAATAATAATATTAATGTCACGCTGCGATCGACCAGTAATGCCTCCGCGATCGACAGGTCGATCGCGATCGACGTAATGAGCAGGTCTGCGCTAACAGATAGCAACAACACAACGATCAAACTAACGTTACTTACCCTCGTAGTTGTGCAGGAAACTTGAGATATGCAATTTAAATCCCTTGTTAGTTTGCTTGTCTGAGCAGGGGACCAGGCATCAACGATACAAAGAACATCGCTGATACTTATCTTGGGCAGCTCTTGTAAACATTTAGACAGCACCATTTTCACTGAGACGGGCTAGACCGGAAGCTGGAATGCATGCTCTTTGTCAATGCGGAATTGATTCATGACGCTTGTGCACAGAGCCTATAGTACAGGGGTGTCAAACTCATTTTCACTAGGGATGCACCGATACCAGATTTTTGAAAACCGAGTACAAGTACAAGTACTTACATTAAAGTACTTGCCGATACCAAGTACCGATACAAGTACTAATTAATATTTTTAAAAATCATTCTAATTAACTTAAACTGTTTATTTTCATTAGACACTTCAAACATTAATAAACAAAGTACATTACTATTGGTAATCTGTAAAGTATGTCCAAACTCGTACAAAAAAATGAAATGAGAAAGTTAATTCTCAATAGTCCAGGTATCAAATCCGCTCATTCTCAATCAGTTCATCTGGACAGTTTCTTTTTAGCAGAAACGTTT
>JBBPBX010099290.1:0-12554 GCA_038048925.1 Garcialebias charrua | reverse complement strand
GCTGACGCCCATCCATCTTTCTCCAAAATTGCACTTCACCGAGCTTTCAGCATTGAAAAGGGCCAGATATGTTGCACCTTGTTCCCTTCCTTCAGGGAACATGAGTTATGGTGCATAACTTTCAGTTCCCTTTCAGTCATGTTCTCTCAGTGCAACATATGCTATGGGAACGTAATTCATTCACGCCCTTGAAATGCTCAGTAAAATGCATGCTAGTGTAAACGTCTACCCTTGACCAACAGGCATCTCAGGGCTACTTTCTACTGTGTGTTAGAAAGAACAGCCTGAGTGACATCACACACAGTAACATCCAAACTGTAATGCTTTGCAAAAGTGGTTATTGAGCTCCAGTTCGCAGCAGCACAAATGTCTGCAACTGGTACACCCTTGAACAGTGACCACAAAGTGGCCAAGCCCCGAGTAGAGTGAGCGTGCACTCCAGAGGGCACCTGTGGACCTTTGCTACTGTACGCCCGTTTAATGGCCTCAGTCACCCAATGTGAGAGGCGTTGTTTTGATAGGGCCTTTCCGGTAGCAGGTGCTGCAAAGCACACGAACAGCTGGTTTGTTTTTCTCCATTTGGCTGTTCTCTGCATGTAAGTGCGTAAAGCTCTCACGGGGCAGAGAGCCTTCAGCCTTTCCTGTTCCTGAGGGAGGATAGGAGCAGGTAAGAAGGAGGAGAGATCAAAGTCCAGACTCCTATGCTTTAAAGTCAAGACCTTGGGGATGTATGTGGGATTAGGCCTTAGGGTAACCTTTGACCCGTCAGGGGCGAATCTGGTACACATTGGATGTACAGACAATGCATGGAGGTCACCCACGCGTTTCGCCGAGCAAAGGGCCAAGAGTAGAGCGGTTTTATAAGATAATAAATCTATCTTAACCTCGCTCAGTGGCTCGAATGGAGGATCACAGAGAGCCCCCAAGACCAGGCTAAGATCCCAACCAGGGGTCAGGATCCTGTTGGGTGGTTTCATTCTTAGCACGCCCTTCATAAATCTTATTATGATTGGATACGCGCCAGGAGTCCTGTGTCCCCAGCCTTCGTGACAGGCTGAAATTGCTGATAGGAAAACTTTAATCGTTGAGAAAGAACAACCTTTTTCCAGTATGTCCTGAAGGAAAATCAGGAGCTGAGCCAGGTCGCATGAGTAAGAAATAATATTTCTTTCTGTGCACCAAGCTTCAAAAATATGCCATTTCTGTGCGTTTAGAGACTGTGTTTAACACAGCATGGGCATTTTGGATGGTTTTTACCACATTTTCCGGCAGGCCTGATGCCATCAGCTTGTTCTTTTCTGCCAACAAGCTGAAATTTTTAACAGTTCTCGGCCTAGGTGGCGAGACTGCTCCTTCTGGTGACATAGTTTGACCCTGAAAAAGAGCAGTTACCCCAAAATTACACCACACACGGCTCCGCCCCGCTCCGGTCCGCAGGTCGCAGCTGAGCGAGTCCAAAGCCCACTGCCTCCGCTCCGCTCAGGTCCGCCTGGATGCGCCGCTCCGAGACACGTGCGAGATCGCGCGATAAATCAAGTGATAAATAAGTAAGTCAGAACAAAACAATTCATTCGGTGGAAGAAGGAGAACAACTGTAGAGAGACTGCTGCCTTGATCTTCTCTCGTAAATGAGCTACATGGTTTGAGCAACAGGAAGTGATGTTTACATTTCAGAATAAAATACTTTTTTATTTATTTATTTCTTGTATTGCGTTTGTAGGCGTAGTCATAGTCATAAATATAATAGTTTAGTCATAGAATAGTCATAAATGATAGTTTGACAGCATTTTTGTACAAATAAATCCGTATAGAGCTAGGATTAGTCCGCCCGTGGTGATTTTATTTTGTAAATACGGAAGTTGTGCTCGTTCCTTTTCCTGTTGGTGCGACGTAATCTTCAAAAGTTGACTGCGGCACAGCTCCGGCGTCCGGCAGAAATAGAAAAATTTCTAATTTTGACGGACTGCCGTCCGCTCTCCGCTGCTCACCGCCGCCGTGCGGAGCCAGTGTAAATTCTGTCATTGATTATAAAGGGTGCGTATTTGCTGCGGAGGTCGGACCGGAGCGGGGCGGAGCCGCAACGCGTGTGGTGTAATTTTGGGGTGAGTGTATCCAGTTCCCCTCCAAGGGCCTTGGATACTGTGATCCCCTGGGGTCAACCAAGTTAGAGAGAAGGCCTCTTTGCCGATGTGCTACCAGGTTGCTCTGATCGAGAGTGATTGAGGGCAGATGCAACCTGTCGTCCTTTTTAGACAGAAGTGAAGCAGAATGTCTGTTTTTTCTCTCCTTGTTTGGGGTCATGGGACTGAGAAGCTACGAGTTTTATAAACGAGCAGATCTCCTGACCCCATTCCGTTTCCTGGATGGGTCTAGTTTACTGGTCCTCAGCCTTAACAGAGCGTTGGAGCCAGACAAACCGCCCGGGGTCTGTGTTTCACCCATTGGGGATATTGTTTAAGAGCAGAGGTGAACCAGCACAGTGAGAAAGGTCACGTGCTGCCGGATCACTGCTTGGACATTGCGTGTCGCCCATTAATGATAAGGGGACAGCTACAACGTGAGAACGTGGAGATGATTCTTTGTGCTTGGCAGACTTTAAATTGTTTGGTGATAGAGAGCCCAGTTCCCTTCGAATAACAGGAAGAGGAATCTGATTCAGCCCTGATTTGTTTACACGCACAACAGTTTGATCACAATTGCCTTTGTGAACGTGTGAAGCTTGTGGTTGCCTGTGGGCTTCTGCCGTGCCCCCCCCCATTGTTAGATTCTGTCGACGCGCATCCCTGAGGCGCGGACATGTCACGTGTTTGCTTGGTTAATGTATTGACCGCCCCGTCATTCACAATGGAACGGGAGCTGGAGCACGTGACCCCCCTCACCTGTCTCCGTGAGGGGTGGGGGGCCTACTTGCAGATGCCTCTGTGCCTGTCCGTTGCAGACAGAGCAGAGGCACCCCGCTGGGGCTAATTGATTAGGCTAACACCCCGTGAGCCGTGGGGGGGGGGGCGGAACGGCCCCCTCCCTTTATGACGGCTGGCAGGCCAGAGGGACCTGTTCTGCTGAAGTTATTTGTGTTTGTTGTTGTTGTTGTTTTTTGTTTTGTTTTTTAGAGTCAATAAAATAGAGAAGGGCTGTTTTTTTAGCTTTATTCGTGCTTATGTGTAACGACATATATGACTTTATGTCACTCACAGCAAGAAAAACATGATTTGTGCATGCAACAGAGTTACCAGCTTTTTGTACCGTGCTACAAATAAAGTCTGGACATGAAGAGATCATTTCCCGTACCGCGTGATCGTGTAAGTTCAAGACGTGAACCTGGTTCATCAGGCACGCTTTTGTTTGGAGTCCCGGTTCGTCGAGAAGGCCCTGTTTTGTCTGACCGCCTGGCGGGGGACAAACCTGTTTTTGTTCCATGCGTGTTCGGTCCAAGGTTGGCCCGGCGGTGGTCTCTACCGGTGCTCGTCCTCGTACGCCGGCCGCTTTTGCGGTGGGGCATGCGTTGCCGAGCAGTGTCGAGGCTGCGCAGGTCTACCTCCAGCAGACTCCCTGGGGGGGGGGGGGAACTTCTCCTGGGAATGCCCAACCGGAGAGCTTCAGCCTGTTTGCGCCTCTGGTCCAGCTTGGTCTGAATTCGATCCAAAGCTTTCCCAAACAATCCCGTCGGTTCTATCGAGTGGTGGAGAAAAGGCACCTTTTGTCCCTCGGGGAGATCAGTTAAAGTCATCCACAGATGGCGTATCGCGATGACCACTTCCGCCATGCCTTTGCCTTGAGCAACAGCGGCTGTTCCCATCATGCAGAATACAAACTCTGTTGCCCTGCGGGCTTCATCCAGCAAGTCAGCGGCCGGCAGCTTGCTTGTCCGTCGTTACCTGGAGCTGTTGCAGTTTTTCAGCCAGGTAAGCTTGCATCAACGCGGACGCGTTCATGGCGCGCGCCGCGAGTCCCTGAGCTCTGTAGCATTTCTCGAGCAGAGAAGCTGAGGCTCGACAAGCTTTGCTGGGGAGAGTTGGTTTTGTCCCGGATAACTTGGGAGCCAGGTGAGACGCCAGTGTGTCCTCAATTTGAGGCACGTTGGCTATTCCCACTTCATCCATCCCGTCCACGTCGAGGAACTGCGAGAGTGGTAACAGCATGGGAGCTCTGGGCTGAGGCCAGGTGCGAGTTAGTTCTGTGAGGAAGTCCGGGAACACGGGCATCCTTTGCCTCGTGGCGGCCTGCTGCTTTGAGTAAAAATAGTTTCCTGCCAGCCTCGTGACCTGTTGACGAGGCGGAGGCTCTGGCCATGGGATCTGCAGCGCGTCCGCTGTTCTGTGACACAGGTTGAACAGAGCAGGGATGGAAAAGTCAGTTTCCGGGAGCACAGGTACCGGGTTTGGGAGAGGTCTTCTCCCTGTTCCTCATATTTGACGTCTGCGTCCTCCGCGGAAAATTCGCCTGAGGCTGAAATTGAGATCTCGTCCTCGTTCATCATGCCTCGAGTGTTGAATTCGACTGTTAAGTCCACCATAGGAGCCAGCACTTCAGGGCTGTCCCCCCATTCGACTCGTGTGCTGTCGTGCAGAGCTATGTTCTCGAGCTTCGGCGTGGGAGTGAGGGGCTCAGTGGTGTCTGGATCCGCTGGCACTGCTGGGGCGCCCATGGCCTTGGCGACGAGGTCAGCCTGGTGCCGCAGCACCGCCTCCAGCATCTGGTTGCAGTGTGGGCAAAAGTCGGGCGCATCCAGCGCCGTTTTTGCGTGTAACATTCCCAAGCAGACGGGACAGGCCTCATGGGTGTCCGTCGCTGCGAGGGAGAAACTGCATCCGTTAGGACAGGCGCGCGAGGTTGGACTCGCTGTCCTGCTGGTTTTCCTTGGAAGTGTTGTCTTTCGCTTTCCTTTCTCCGGAGGCATGTCCGAGACAAGGCGAGCGAGTCCTTCCAGAATCTTTTTTCTTTTAAATTGAGACGTCTCCTCCGTCGCGTCGCTTTCGCTGGCTAGCCCGCTACGAATTAGCAGGGGTAGTGGTTGTGGCATAGTTAGTGCCGTCGAGCGAAGCAGTCTGTGGATAGAGGAGAAGAAAATACTTCGGGGTTAAGAGAAAATGTACCGGACTAGCTTTCGCTAGTCCAGTAGTACGCAGGAATAATTCTCCGTACGCTCTGTGTAGGGAGCAAGTTCACCTCTAGTTGAGTGATGAAGCAACAGAGAAGTCCCGCTAAGAGAGGTAGTTCAGGTTTAAGCGAGGTGAAGGGCAAAAAAGAGAAAGATGGATGGGCGTCAGCGGCTTAAATACCCAGAGGGGGGGCCTCTGACAGCAACGCTGACACCCTAGCCGTAAAGGCGTGAATGTATTCCTTCAGGTAATCGCGCGGGGGTGCAATTCCCATAGCATATGTTGCACCGAGAGAACATGACTGAAAGGGAACCATATCATACCAGTCCTTAGGTCTTTTATCAGCAAATTGTTTTGTTACCTTCAGTATTTCATCTTTATCAGTTTCATGTAGAAACATAGTAATTTTATGACTTTTAATTAAGTACGGTAGCTCACGTTTTTATCAACTTTAGGAATTTGTTTTGCAAGGTTTGATCCCACATTCACAAAATAGTTGTTAAATTCATTAACAATTTCATTGTTGTCATGTATTTCATCACCACTTTTCACAAAACGCCGTGACAAGCTAGTTTTATTTTTGTGTTTATTTAGAACACTATTTATAACTCTCCATGTTGCTTTCATTTCACCATTTGTTTTCTTTAGTGGTTCACTATAATATTCCCTCTTTTGATTCCTTATAATACTAACCTATTTATTTTTGTACTTTTTGTATCTGTTTTCAGCCTCATGAGTTCTATGTTTCAAAAAACAAGAATACAATACTGTATAATAACAGTAACAGTAACAATAAAATATAATAACAATAACAGTAACAATAACAAAATAGTTATCTTGTTCTTTGTATCTTACAGTAGAGAGATCCAGTAGAAATGTTGAGGAGAGAGCAGAGGATTTCCAACAAGGATGGTCCAGGCTTGCAACTTGCAAGGCACAGTGGGAAAGAGTTAGCAGGTAGCAAGTGGCTGGATGGACGGAGAAGCTGAAAGGGAGTCAACAAAGGATCCACAGGTAGGTACCAGTGCAGAGAGCTTAGGTACCATACTTTCTGCCTTTAAAGTCACACCGCCGAATATGTAGCATTGGTCCAATTATGTCCAATAAAGTGTAAAAATCCATAAACATGACGCACCGCCGTAGACGTTGCATCTATCATGCGTCACTGCTGACGCGTTGCGTATGTTACGCGTCACCGCTGACAACCCGGAAATGTGGGCCGGTGTTTTGCCAAAAATGGATTGGCTGCGAAATGGCCACAAGAGCGTGCACGGAAGGACTTTAACAAGATTAACACTTAAAAACAATTATTTGTTTGCTGAAAATTATTGCAAAGATGTGTCTGAGCTGAACTTTTCCTTAATAAATGAACATAATTGTCAAATCAGCTGAATTTAAAAAATAGTTTCGCTACATGCAAAACGTGCTCCCGCACCGGGTGGGAACGCTGCATTTCTTTACAATTTAACAAGATAAACACCTAAAAAAATTGTTAGCTGACATTATAGTAAAGGTGTATCTGAGCTGAACTTTTCCTGAATAAATGCACGTAATGGTTAAATCAGCTGAATTTAAATAGTTTTGCTTTGTCAGCACTTCTAAACGTGCGCGCGCACAAAGCCGACTAAATTAAGCAGCTTTAAAATTACTACACGCTCACCCGCCCATAATGATGACAGAAACACCTATTTATTTATTTTTATTCAAACCCGTTGAATTCTTCATCCTCCGTGTCGCTGGTGAAGAGCTCTGCCAACTCCTGAGGTAACGGCTACCACAGCTACTACCACATCGAATTTTAGCTCAAACATCTCCTAAAGCTTATCAGTTTTAAATGTCCATCCAGTGATTACTTTCTGTAAGTTTCATCAAAATCTGTTGTGTGGTTCATGAGCTATTTTGCTAACAATCAAACACTGAGGTAACAGTAGTTCAGACCTCCAGAGAGCAGGAGGCTGTGCTGCAACAGAGTGAGTCCGAGCAGAGGAGGCTGCTGTCGGACACATGAGCTGGGAACGCTAGGTGGAACTCTAGCGGCCGAAAGTGGTACTGCGCCCCTAGCGGCCAGAAGTGGTACTGCTCCATTTTTTCCGTCAGAATGAATGGAAACGGTCATATCTCAGCCAAAAAATGGTCTTAAAATATGGGGGGAAATCCATAAATATGTCACTTTGCTGCATAAGTTGCAAGACATGCAAATTAGGCAAAAAAAATCTTGCGACTTATAGGCCGAAAAATACGGTAAGTAGGAGAGCAGTCCAGGGAAATAGACCAAGGAGGTAAGTATCCAAAAAAGCATGAAGAGAAATCAAGGTAAGTATTTTCTTAGTTAGAATATCACTAGAAGGCTGGAAGCACAAATACTGGTTGGTAGGTAATGCTCCAGCAGGGACTTGAGCTCTTCTGCAGACTCATACCCCTGGAGCTAATTTAGTAGAATGATCTCCAGCTGCTGCTCATTGGGCCACTCTGGAACTCAGGAATCTACAAAAGGCTGAAAACCCTGCACTGCTCCACAGCTAGACTGAGACAGTAACAGTGTTTCCATTTCAATTCGAATTTTGAGCTAATTTTTGAAATTTCGCAAAAATGTAAATAAAAATTAATGCGAATCAGAAGTGTTTCCATCAACTGGCTTGAAGCGCATCCACCAGGCCACGCAAAGCGGCATTACGTCAGACGTCAGCGTTACGCACGTCTACAGTAAACAGGAAGTAGCAGTTGAAAACAGAACCCGGCCACACATCTCGTCAAAATGGAGAGAATATTTCAGGTATGTGTTGCTATCGGGCAAGTTGTATTTATTCTGTCATGCCAACTAGTTTTAGCGATGTTACATGTTGTCCGGAGACGAAGTCACGTGACGTAAATGTTCGCTACGTCAGAACTGAGTCGGCAAATCTGTTTCCATCTCTCGTTTTGCGCATCGGCTCTGATTCGAAAACCCCCAAAACCACCTCAAGCGAGCGTATCAACTTTTTGGCGAATTAGAGGAAGTTAATTCGAATTGTGCCATTTCAATTCAGCTTTTCTGATGCGATACTTCAAAATGCGCATCTAGAAACCTTGATGGAAACACGGCTATTGATTGCTGCCCCACTACATGCAACTCCACCCAGGGTAGAAGACAATAATGACACTAAACTTGTATTTAGTAGTGTTTGCACTTGACATTTTAAGATAAAGTCTGTTGGCTCAAGACCATTCAACCACACATGGCGTTCTAAATCACCATGTTTGCACTTGACTTTTTAAAATTCTTTAACTGTCTTTATTATCTATGCATGACTTCTATTGTATAATTGTGGAAATTACTGGGTACTATGAATTTCTCCTCTGGGGATGAATAAAATACCTGCCTGCCTCATCCAATAGCAATCAAACTGTCAGCCAATGTAACTCCCAGGGGAAACACAAATTAGTCTGTGAACACTGATGTACAGCTTATACTTGACAACATTAAAGTTTCCTTCTCTTTGATGTTGTTTGTTCCTTTCAGTGATTTCAGTGGTGATTTCAAAGGTTATTTATTTTGTACAATATCATTTATGAGATTGGCTTGTATTGTTTCTTTTGTAAAAAAAAAAAAATGAACAAATTTAATAAACATAAACAAAGGTTGGACCATCCCTGTTTGAAATCAAATTCAGACAAACACATGCTAGTTTAAACACATTAGACATAACAGCACCAGTAGTGGTTGAGAGTGAACAGACTTGACCAGGACCAGATTTGGTCAAATCAACCTCAGAGGCTAATGATGTATTGAGTTGTGGACACGCTGTGGGTCAGAGGTTCTGGGTGGTTCAGCTGCTTCACACCTGAGGTCCTGCAGTGATGAGCAGGAGGTTCCAAGGTCTCCTCTTCACCAGAAACAGTCATCCATCACAAGGACATGTCTCCAGTCTTTTCTTCTACCTCAAACCAAAGAGGCAGTCATCAGAGGCTGCCATGAGACATGATGAGCTTTAGATGAGCTCCTTCAGCCATCAGAGATAATCTTTTTGTTTTGTCTTTTATATTGACAATGACAGAGAGACTTTTGGGGAATCATTGAAAAGGTGCATTGTTCAAATATTTTTTTTCATTTCATAAAAGTTTTTAAAAAAAATTACATTGCCAATAATATACCACATTACTATAGGTAATTCAGTGATTCAGTTCAGCGGCAGCAGTGTATACTGATTGTGATTTATGAGTATCCTTGGTAATGACAGCACAAAGCACGACTAACCAGTTATCCACATCTTGATTTAACAGTCATGGGGTGAGAATGACTTAACAGGGTCACTTCCAGAAAGTGACATCACAGGGCGCAACTTCCGTCTGCACTCCCGCTGCGATCCCCCGGTGACAGCTGTCTTGTACTTGGCCCCCTGTCAGAACTCTCAAACGCGGAGGTTGCGGCTTGCAGCGTGTGATTGGTTCAAAGTTTGTGGGCGTGTTTTGTTTGCACCTTTCAGCGCGAGCTGAATTTCATTAAAATATAACTACAGAAACGTCAAAAATAAAGTGTTAACTGAATATATATATTAGTGCTTCTAAGTTAAATTTTTAACAACTGATTACAAAAATGGCAAAGCTCTCAATTTACTGATCGATCTACGTTCCCACCCTCATCTATGTCATGAGCTTCTGGGTTATGACCGAAAGAACAAGATCTCGGATACAAGCGGCTGAAATGAGTTTTCTCCGCAGGGTGGCTGGACTCTCCCTTAGAGATAGGGTGAGAAGCTCAGTCATCCGGGAGGGACTCGGAGTAGAGCCGCTGCTTCTCCACATCGAGAGGAGCCAGTTGAGGTGGCTCGGGCATCTGGTTAGGATGCCTCCTGGACGCCTCCCTGGTGAGGTGTTCCGGGCATGTCCCACCGGGAGGAGACCCAGAGGAAGACCCAGGACACGCTGGAGGGACTATGTTTCTCGGCTGGCCTGGGAACGCCTTGGGATTCCCCCGGAGGAGCTGCTCCAAGTGGCTGGGGAGAGGGAAGTCTGGGCCTCCCTACTTAGGCTGCTACCCCCGCGACCCGACCCCGGATAAGCGGAAGAAGATGGATGGATGGATGGATGGATGGATTACAAATCAGCTTATTTCAGAACGTAAATAACACGAAGTGTGCACCCATCAGAGCATTTCCGCCTTTCAGCGCGAGCTGAATTTCATTCAGGGGAGGGCTGTGCAGTGCGAAGACGGCTTTCCAGAAGCCGTTTTTTGTTTTTGCTTTGACATGGATAGTTTTGAAGAGAAACTCGTCTGTGCGCGCGCACGCACACGCAAACCATGCGTCTCTGCACTTTGCGCATTGCCCCCAACACACACACACACACCAATACATATATATTTATATATATATATATTAACGAACACATGCACACACACAGGAGCTAAAGCATGCGCGTGTAAAGTTGACAAAATGAAGAGGATCGCGCATGCGAGCAGCTTTTAAAACAAAGAAAACTCCGCTGTTATGCGTAAAAATGCGCGATTAAAGCGAGCGGAGACCCTCCGCATGGTCCTGAGGAGAGAAATTTGCCGACGTATGCATTGGGAGTGCGCGTGACGTATGCAGTGGGAGGGAAGAGGGAGGGATTTATTATAATGTATAAACACTCAAATGCGGTCGGTGACGCACACGCAATTACGTCATCGCTGGGCACTCAACGGGGGGTAAAAGACGTGCGACAGGAAGTATAAACCAGGCTTTAGGGAACCACCTTCTGATGTAGGTCTAGTTTGTTTCTTATTGACTTAGATCTGCACAGTCATTGCTTAATTAACTGGATTGTTCTAACCTCTCTGAAATTCATTCATTATTGAAAATAGCATTCCTTGAAGAATCCATACAACCCACCCCATTCATGACAAAGGTTTCAACAAATATTTGATAAGGTTTGTTAGTGCTTAAAGAATATGATGAGGATGAGTCTCAGCTACTATCACTGCCAATTTGTGGAACACCTGGAGACCTGGTGCAGGAAGAACAACATTCACAACAAATGGTAAATGGTAAATGGAGCTTACTTATATAGCGCTTTGCAGCCCCCTTTGAGGGGCCCCAAAGTGCTGCATAGTACCAGCCATCCACCCATTCATACCCACATTCATACACCGGTAGCGGTAGACTGCTATGCAAGGCGCCTTTCCAGTCCTACCGGGAGCAACTTGGAGTTAAGGGTCTTGCCCAGGGACACAACGAGGTATGCCGTGACTGGGGATCGAACCTGAGACCTTCCGGTCCTGAGCCGGCTTCCCTGCATCTACACCAACTCAGCCCAAACAATGTGAAGAAGATCAAGGAGATGGTAATAGACTTCAGATGGAACAAACACACCCACCCTCAAACATAGGAGGATCTATACCATACCATACCATACCATTTTATTTATAAAGCACTTTAAACAGGAACAAGTCCACACCAAAGTGCTGTGCTATGGTGGAAGTGGTCTCCAGCTACAAGTACTTGTGTGTGCACCTGAATGACAACCTCAGTTGAGGCAACAACACTACCAGCCTGATCAAGAAAGCTCATCAGAGACTATAATAATAATAATAATAATGAATTCAATTTATAACGCGCTTTTCATTAGTGAAAATCTCAAAGCGCTACACACATTGAATGCTACACACATTCATACACCGGTAGCGGCAGACTACCATAAAAGGTGCTTTCCAGTCCTACCGGGAGCAACTCGGGGTTAAGTGTCTTGCCCAAGGACACAACGACACATGGTGTGGGGAACCGGGATTCGAACCGCCAACCTTCCGATCGGGGGACGACTGCCATTACCACTACGCCACGGCCGCCCAAGACTACTTCCTTGGAAGCTCAGTCCTCACTTCCTTCTACACGTGTACAGTGGAGAGCCTCCTCTGCAGAAAGAACAGCTTTGCAGTGTGGTGAGGGCTGCACAGAAGTCTATCAGAGTCAGCCTACCCACCATCACAGACATCTACACCTCCAGATGCAGGAAAAGGGCAACCTGCATCATGAAGGACCCCAATCACCCAGCACAAGGCAAGGACTCTGCGGTCTACACTCATCTCCAGGCCAACGGTCACTCTTTCAGGGATGAAGATGTTCACATCCTTGATAGAGAGGAACAATGGTTTGAGAGAGGAGTAAAGGAGGCCATCTTTGTGAAAAGAAACCGTCCATCATTAAACAGAGGTGGAGGCCTCCGGGTTCAACTGTCCCCCTCTTACAATGCTGTTATTGCTAGTATCACTCAGCCCTCTGTGAATAGCAAACAACCATCAGGGTGCTAACGATCCATCGTTAGGCTGATGGTCCTCCTTGATCATGTGAGCAGCTGGTTTTGGCTGTCAGCAGCAAACTGGTTGATCCACTGTGAGAGGGTGCTATTTATAAGACTGAGCTGAATACAGCTCTCAGACTGAAGAAGTCTTTCGGACGAAAGACGAAACGTTTCTACTTTTTTTTTTGCTTTTTTTTTTTT
>JBBPBX010099288.1:0-12554 GCA_038048925.1 Garcialebias charrua | reverse complement strand
TGTGCGTGTTCAGTGTGCGTGTTCAGTGTGTGTGTTCAGTGTGTGTGTTCAGAGTGTGTGTTCAGTGTGTGTGTTCAGTGTGCGTGTTCAGAGTGCGTGTTCAGAGTGTGCGTGTTCAGTGTGTGTGTTCAGAGTGTGTGTTCAGTGTGTGTGTTCAGAGTGTGTGTTCAGAGTGTGTGTTCAGAGTGTGTGTTCAGAGTGTGTGTGTTCAGAGTGTGTGTTCAGAGTGCGCGTTCAGAGTGCGCGATCAGAGTGCGCGTTCAGTGTGCGCGTTCAGAGTGCGCGTTCAGCGTGCGCGTTCAGTGTGCGCGTTCAGAGTGCGCGTTCAGTGTGCGCGTTCAGTGTGCGCGTTCAGTGTGCGCGTTCAGTGTGCGCGTTCAGTGTGCGCGTTCAGTGTGCGCGTTCAGTGTGCGCGTTCAGAGTGCGCGTTCAGTGTGCGCGTTCAGTGTGCGCGTTCAGTGTGCGCGTTCAGAGTGCGCGTTCAGTGTGCGCGTTCAGTGTGCGCGTTCAGTGTGCGCGTTCAGTGTGCGCGTTCAGAGTGCGCGTTCAGTGTGCGCGTTCAGTGTGCGCGTTCAGTGTGCGCGTTCAGTGTGCGCGTTCAGTGTGCGCGTTCAGTGCGCGTTCAGTGTGCGCGTTCAGTGTGCGCGTTCAGTGTGCGCGTTCAGTGTGCGCGTTCAGAGTGCGCGTTCAGTGTGCGCGTTCAGTGTGCGCGTTCAGAGTGCGCGTTCAGTGTGCGCGTTCAGTGTGCGCGTTCAGTGCGCGTTCAGAGTGCGCGTTCAGTGTGCGCGTTCAGAGTGCGCGTTCAGTGTGCGCGTTCAGTGTGCGCGTTCAGTGTGCGCGTTCAGTGTGCGCGTTCAGTGTGCGCGTTCAGTGTGCGCGTTCAGAGTGCGCGTTCAGAGTGCGCGTTCAGTGTGCGCGTTCAGAGTGCGCGTTCAGTGTGCGCGTTCAGTGTGCGCGTTCAGTGTGCGCGTTCAGTGTGCGCGTTCAGTGTGCGCGTTCAGTGTGCGCGTTCAGTGTGCGCGTTCAGTGTGCGCGTTCAGAGTGCGCGTTCAGAGTGCGCGTTCAGTGTGCGCGTTCAGTGTGCGCGTTCAGTGTAGTGCGCGTTCAGTGTGCGCGTTCAGAGTGCGCGTTCAGTGTGCGCGTTCAGAGTGCGCGTTCAGAGTGCGCGTTCAGAGTGCGCGTTCAGTGTGCGCGTTCAGTGTGCGCGTTCAGTGTGCGCGTTCAGAGTGCGCGTTCAGAGTGCGCGTTCAGTGTGCGCGTTCAGAGTGCGCGTTCAGAGTGCGCGTTCAGTGTGCGCGTTCAGAGTGCGCGTTCAGTGTGCGCGTTCAGAGTGCGCGTTCAGTGTGCGCGTTCAGAGTGCGCGTTCAGAGTGCGCGTTCAGTGTGCGCGTTCAGTGTGCGCGTTCAGTGTGCGCGTTCAGAGTGCGCGTTCAGTGTGCGCGTTCAGAGTGCGCGTTCAGAGTGCGCGTTCAGTGTGCGCGTTCAGTGTGCGCGTTCAGTGTGCGCGTTCAGAGTGCGCGTTCAGTGTGCGCGTTAGTGCGCGTTCAGTGTGCGCGTTCAGAGTGCGCGTTCAGAGTGCGCGTTCAGTGTGCGCGTTCAGAGTGCGCGTTCAGTGTGCGCGTTCAGAGTGCGCGTTCAGTGTGCGCGTTCAGAGTGCGCGTTCAGTGTGCGCGTTCAGTGTGCGCGTTCAGAGTGCGCGTTCAGAGTGCGCGTTCAGAGTGCGCGTTCAGAGTGCGCGTTCAGTGTGCGCGTTCAGAGTGCGCGTTCAGAGTGCGCGTTCAGTGTGCGCGTTCAGAGTGCGCGTTCAGTGTGCGCGTTCAGAGTGCGCGTTCAGTGTGCGCGTTCAGTGTGCGCGTTCAGAGTGCGCGTTCAGTGTGCGCGTTCAGAGTGCGCGTTCAGAGTGCGCGTTCAGTGTGCGCGTTCAGTGTGCGCGTTCAGTGTGCGCGTTCAGTGTGCGCGTTCAGTGTGCGCGTTCAGAGTGCGCGTTCAGTGTGCGCGTTCAGTGTGCGCGTTCAGTGTGCGCGTTCAGTGTGCGCGTTCAGTGTGCGCGTTCAGAGTGCGCGTTCAGTGTGCGCGTTCAGTGTGCGCGTTCAGTGCGCGTTCAGAGTGCGCGTTCAGTGTGCGCGTTCAGAGTGCGCGTTCAGAGTGCGCGTTCAGTGTGCGCGTTCAGTGTGCGCGTTCAGTGTGCGCGTTCAGAGTGCGCGTTCAGAGTGTGAGTGTTCAGTGTGTGTTCAGTGTGCGTGTTCAGTGTGCGCGTTCAGTGTGCGCGTTCAGAGTGCGCGTTCAGTGTGCGCGTTCAGTGTGCGCGTTCAGTGTGCGCGTTCAGTGTGCGCGTTCAGTGTGCGCGTTCAGAGTGCGCGTTCAGTGTGCGCGTTCAGAGTGCGCGTTCAGTGTGCGCGTTCAGTGTGCGCGTTCAGAGTGCGCGTTCAGTGTGCGCGTTCAGTGTGCGCGTTCAGTGTGCGCGTTCAGTGTGCGCGTTCAGTGTGCGCGTTCAGAGTGCGCGTTCAGAGTGCGCGTGTGCGCGTTCAGTGTGCGCGTTCAGTGTGCGCGTTCAGAGTGCGCGTTCAGAGTGCGCGTTCAGTGTGCGCGTTCAGTGTGCGCGTTCAGAGTGCGCGTTCAGTGTGCGCGTTCAGTGTGCGCGTTCAGTGTGCGCGTTCAGAGTGCGCGTTCAGTGTGCGCGTTCAGAGTGCGCGTTCAGTGTGCGCGTTCAGTGTGCGCGTTCAGTGTGCGCGTTCAGTGTGCGCGTTCAGTGTGCGCGTTCAGTGTGCGCGTTCAGTGTGCGCGTTCAGAGTGCGCGTTCAGTGTGCGCGTTCAGAGTGCGCGTTCAGTGTGCGCGTTCAGAGTGCGCGTTCAGAGTGCGCGTTCAGTGTGCGCGTTCAGAGTGCGCGTTCAGTGTGCGCGTTCAGTGTGCGCGTTCAGTGTGCGCGTTCAGTGTGCGCGTTCAGTGTGCGCGTTCAGAGTGCGCGTTCAGTGTGCGCGTTCAGTGTGCGCGTTCAGTGTGCGCGTTCAGAGTGCGCGTTCAGTGTGCGCGTTCAGTGTGCGCGTTCAGTGTGCGCGTTCAGAGTGCGCGTTCAGTGTGCGCGTTCAGTGTGCGCGTTCAGTGTGCGCGTTCAGAGTGCGCGTTCAGAGTGCGCGTTCAGTGTGCGCGTTCAGTGTGCGCGTTCAGAGTGCGCGTTCAGAGTGCGCGTTCAGTGTGCGCGTATCAGTGAGCGCGTTCAGAGTGCGCGTTCAGTGTGCGCGTTCAGAGTGCGCGTTCAGAGTGCGCGATCAGTGAGCGCGTTCAGAGTGCGCGTTCAGTGTGCGCGTTCAGTGTGCGCGTTCAGAGTGTGAGTGTTCAGTGTGTGTTCAGTGTGTGTGTTCAGTGTGTGTTTTCAGTGTGTGTGTTCAGAGTGCGTGTTCAGAGTGTGAGTGTTCAGTGTGCGCGTTCAGTGTGCGCGTTCAGTGTGCGCGTTCAGTGTGCGCGTTCAGAGTGCGCGTTCAGTGTGCGCGTTCAGAGTGCGCGTTCAGAGTGCGCGTTCAGTGTGCGCGTTCAGTGTGCGCGTTCAGAGTGCGCGTTCAGTGTGCGCGTTCAGTGTGCGCGTTCAGAGTGCGCGTTCAGTGTGCGCGTTCAGTGTGCGCGTTCAGTGTGCGCGTTCAGTGTGCGCGTTCAGTGTGCGCGTTCAGTGTGCGCGTTCAGTGTGCGCGTTCAGTGTGCGCGTTCAGTGTGCGCGTTCAGAGTGCGCGTTCAGTGTGCGCGTTCAGTGTGCGCGTTCAGTGTGCGCGTTCAGTGTGCGCGTTCAGAGTGCGCGTTCAGTGTGCGCGTTCAGTGTGCGCGTTCAGAGTGCGCGTTCAGTGTGCGTGTTCAGTGTGTGCGTTGTGAGTGTGTGTTCAGTGTGTGTGTTCAGAGTGCGTGTTCAGTGTGCGTGTTCAGTGTGCGCGTTCAGTGTGCGCGTTCAGTGTGCGCGTTCAGTGTGCGCGTTCAGTGTGCGCGTTCAGTGTGCGCGTTCAGTGTGCGCGTTCAGAGTGCGCGTTCAGTGTGCGCGTTCAGTGTGCGCGTTCAGTGTGCGCGTTCAGTGTGCGCGTTCAGTGTGCGCGTTCAGTGTGCGCGTTCAGAGTGCGCGTTCAGTGTGCGCGTTCAGTGTGCGCGTTCAGTGTGCGCGTTCAGTGTGCGCGTTCAGTGTGCGCGTTCAGTGTGCGCGTTCAGAGTGCGCGTTCAGTGTGCGCGTTCAGTGTGCGCGTTCAGTGTGCGCGTTCAGTGTGCGCGTTCAGTGTGCGCGTTCAGTGTGCGCGTTCAGTGTGCGCGTTCAGTGTGCGCGTTCAGTGTGCGCGTTCAGAGTGCGCGTTCAGTGTGCGCGTTCAGTGTGCGCGTTCAGTGTGCGCGTTCAGTGTGCGCGTTCAGTGTGCGCGTTCAGTGTGCGCGTTCAGTGTGCGCGTTCAGTGTGCGCGTTCAGAGTGCGCGTTCAGTGTGCGCGTTCAGAGTGCGCGTTCAGTGTGCGCGTTCAGTGTGCGCGTTCAGAGTGCGCGTTCAGTGTGCGCGTTCAGAGTGCGCGTTCAGTGTGCGCGTTCAGAGTGCGCGTTCAGTGTGCGCGTTCAGTGTGCGCGTTCAGTGTGCGCGTTCAGTGTGCGCGTTCAGTGTGCGCGTTCAGTGTGCGCGTTCAGTGTGCGCGTTCAGTGTGCGCGTTCAGTGTGCGCGTTCAGAGTGCGCGTTCAGTGTGCGCGTTCAGTGTGCGCGTTCAGTGTGCGCGTTCAGAGTGCGCGTTCAGTGTGCGCGTTCAGTGTGCGCGTTCAGTGTGCGCGTTCAGTGTGCGCGTTCAGTGTGCGCGTTCAGAGTGCGCGTTCAGTGTGCGCGTTCAGTGTGCGCGTTCAGAGTGCGCGTTCAGAGTGCGCGTTCAGTGTGCGCGTTCAGAGTGCGCGTTCAGTGTGCGCGTTCAGAGTGCGCGTTCAGTGTGCGCGTTCAGTGTGCGCGTTCAGTGTGCGCGTTCAGAGTGCGCGTTCAGTGTGCGCGTTCAGAGTGCGCGTTCAGAGTGCGCGTTCAGTGTGCGCGTTCAGAGTGCGCGTTCAGTGTGCGCGTTCAGAGTGCGCGTTCAGTGTGCGCGTTCAGAGTGCGCGTTCAGTGTGCGCGTTCAGTGTGCGCGTTCAGAGTGCGCGTTCAGTGTGCGCGTTCAGTGTGCGCGTTCAGTGTGCGCGTTCAGTGTGCGTTCAGAGTGCGCGTTCAGAGTGCGCGTTCAGTGTGCGCGTTCAGTGTGCGCGTTCAGTGTGCGCGTTCAGTGTGCGCGTTCAGTGTGCGCGTTCAGAGTGCGCGTTCAGAGTGTGAGTGTTCAGTGTGTGTTCAGTGTGTGTGTTCAGTGTGTGTTTTCAGTGTTTGTGTTCAGAGTGCGTGTTCAGAGTGTGAGTGTTCAGTGTGCGCGTTCAGTGTGCGCGTTCAGTGTGCGCGTTCAGTGTGCGCGTTCAGAGTGCGCGTTCAGTGTGCGCGTTCAGAGTGCGCGTTCAGAGTGCGCGTTCAGTGTGCGCGTTCAGTGTGCGCGTTCAGAGTGCGCGTTCAGTGTGCGCGTTCAGTGTGCGCGTTCAGAGTGCGCGTTCAGTGTGCGCGTTCAGAGTGCGCGTTCAGTGTGCGCGTTCAGTGTGCGCGTTCAGAGTGCGCGTTCAGTGTGCGCGTTCAGAGTGCGCGTGCGCGTTCAGTGTGCGCGTTCAGTGTGCGCGTTCAGTGTGCGCGTTCAGAGTGCGCGTTCAGTGTGCGCGTTCAGTGTGCGCGTTCAGTGTGCGCGTTCAGAGTGCGCGTTCAGAGTGCGCGTTCAGTGTGCGCGTTCAGAGTGCGCGTTCAGTGTGCGCGTTCAGTGTGCGCGTTCAGTGTGCGCGTTCAGTGTGCGCGTTCAGTGTGCGCGTTCAGTGTGCGCGTTCAGTGTGCGCGTTCAGTGTGCGCGTTCAGAGTGCGCGTTCAGAGTGCGCGTTCAGTGTGCGCGTTCAGAGTGCGCGTTCAGTGTGCGCGTTCAGAGTGCGCGTTCAGTGTGCGCGTTCAGTGTGCGCGTTCAGTGTGCGCGTTCAGAGTGCGCGTTCAGTGTGCGCGTTCAGAGTGCGCGTTCAGTGTGCGCGTTCAGTGTGCGCGTTCAGAGTGCGCGTTCAGTGTGCGCGTTCAGAGTGCGCGTTCAGAGTGCGCGTTCAGAGTGCGCGTTCAGTGTGCGCGTTCAGTGTGCGCGTTCAGAGTGCGCGTTCAGTGTGCGCGTTCAGAGTGCGCGTTCAGTGTGCGCGTTCAGTGTGCGCGTTCAGTGTGCGCGTTCAGTGTGCGCGTTCAGAGTGCGCGTTCAGTGTGCGCGTTCAGTGTGCGCGTTCAGTGTGCGCGTTCAGAGTGCGTGCGCGTTCAGTGTGCGCGTTCAGAGTGCGCGTTCAGTGTGCGCGTTCAGTGTGCGCGTTCAGAGTGCGCGTTCAGTGTGCGCGTTCAGTGTGCGCGTTCAGTGTGCGCGTTCAGAGTGCGCGTTCAGAGTGCGCGTTCAGTGTGCGCGTTCAGTGTGCGCGTTCAGAGTGCGCGTTCAGTGTGCGCGTTCAGAGTGCGCGTTCAGTGTGCGCGTTCAGTGTGCGCGTTCAGTGTGCGCGTTCAGTGTGCGCGTTCAGTGTGCGCGTTCAGAGTGCGCGTTCAGTGTGCGCGTTCAGAGTGCGCGTTCAGAGTGCGCGTTCAGTGTGCGCGTTCAGAGTGCGCGTTCAGAGTGCGCGTTCAGTGTGCGCGTTCAGAGTGCGCGTTCAGTGTGCGCGTTCAGTGTGCGCGTTCAGTGTGCGCGTTCAGTGTGCGCGTTCAGAGTGCGCGTTCAGTGTGCGCGTTCAGTGTGCGCGTTCAGTGTGCGCGTTCAGAGTGCGCGTTCAGAGTGCGCGTTCAGAGTGCGCGTTCAGTGTGCGCGTTCAGTGTGCGCGTTCAGTGTGCGCGTTCAGAGTGCGCGTTCAGTGTGCGCGTTCAGAGTGCGCGTTCAGTGTGCGCGTTCAGAGTGCGCGTTCAGTGTGCGCGTTCAGTGTGCGCGTTCAGTGTGCGCGTTCAGAGTGCGCGTTCAGTGTGCGCGTTCAGTGCGCGTTCAGTGTGCGCGTTCAGAGTGCGCGTTCAGTGTGCGCGTTCAGAGTGCGCGTTCAGTGTGCGCGTTCAGTGTGCGCGTTCAGTGCGCGTTCAGAGTGCGCGTTCAGTGTGCGCGTTCAGTGTGCGCGTTCAGTGTGCGCGTTCAGTGTGCGCGTTCAGTGTGCGCGTTCAGTGTGCGCGTTCAGTGTGCGCGTTCAGTGTGCGCGTTCAGAGTGCGCGTTCAGAGTGCGCGTTCAGAGTGCGCGTTCAGTGTGCGCGTTCAGTGTGCGCGTTCAGAGTGCGCGATCAGTGTGCGCGTTCAGAGTGCGCGTTCAGTGTGCGCGTTCAGAGTGCGCGTTCAGTGTGCGCGTTCAGTGTGCGCGTTCAGAGTGCGCGTTCAGTGTGCGCGTTCAGTGTGCGCGTTCAGAGTGCGCGTTCAGTGTGCGCGTTCAGTGTGCGCGTTCAGAGTGCGCGTTCAGAGTGCGCGTTCAGAGTGCGCGTTCAGTGTGCGCGTTCAGTGTGCGCGTTCAGAGTGCGCGTTCAGTGTGCGCGTTCAGTGTGCGCGTTCAGTGTGCGCGTTCAGTGTGCGCGTTCAGTGTGCGTTCAGTGTGCGCGTTCAGTGCGCGTTCAGTGTGCGCGTTCAGAGTGCGCGTTCAGAGTGCGCGTTCAGTGTGCGCGTTCAGAGTGCGCGTTCAGTGTGCGCGTTCAGAGTGCGCGTTCAGTGTGCGCGTTCAGTGTGCGCGTTCAGTGTGCGCGTTCAGTGTGCGCGTTCAGTGTGCGCGTTCAGTGTGCGCGTTCAGAGTGCGCGTTCAGTGTGCGCGTTCAGAGTGCGCGTTCAGTGTGCGCGTTCAGAGTGCGCGTTCAGAGTGCGCGTTCAGAGTGCGCGTTCAGTGTGCGCGTTCAGTGTGCGCGTTCAGTGTGCGCGTTCAGTGTGCGCGTTCAGTGTGCGCGTTCAGTGTGCGCGTTCAGTGTGCGTTTTCAGAGTGCGCGTTCAGAGTGCGCGTTCAGTGTGCGCGTTCAGTGTGCGCGTTCAGTGTGCGCGTTCAGTGTGCGCGTTCAGTGTGCGCGTTCAGAGTGCGCGTTCAGAGTGTGAGTGTTCAGTGTGTGTTCAGTGTGTGTGTTCAGTGTGTGTTTTCAGTGTTTGTGTTCAGAGTGCGTGTTCAGAGTGTGAGTGTTCAGTGTGCGCGTTCAGTGTGCGCGTTCAGTGTGCGCGTTCAGTGTGCGCGTTCAGAGTGCGCGTTCAGTGTGCGCGTTCAGAGTGCGCGTTCAGAGTGCGCGTTCAGTGAGCGCGTTCAGCGTGCGCGTTCAGAGTGCGCGTTCAGTGTGCGCGTTCAGTGTGCGCGTTCAGAGTGCGCGTTCAGTGTGCGCGTTCAGAGTGCGCGTTCAGTGTGCGCGTTCAGTGTGCGCGTTCAGAGTGCGCGTTCAGTGTGCGCGTTCAGAGTGCGCGTTCAGTGTGCGCGTTCAGTGTGCGCGTTCAGAGTGCGCGTTCAGAGTGCGCGTTCAGTGTGCGCGTTCAGAGTGCGCGTTCAGAGTGCGCGTTCAGTGTGCGCGTTCAGAGTGCGCGTTCAGAGTGCGCGTTCAGTGTGCGCGTTCAGAGTGCGCGTTCAGTGTGCGCGTTCAGTGTGCGCGTTCAGTGTGCGCGTTCAGTGTGCGCGTTCAGTGTGCGCGTTCAGTGTGCGCGTTCAGTGTGCGCGTTCAGTGTGCGCGTTCAGAGTGCGCGTTCAGAGTGCGCGTTCAGTGTGCGCGTTCAGAGTGCGCGTTCAGTGTGCGCGTTCAGAGTGCGCGTTCAGTGTGCGCGTTCAGTGTGCGCGTTCAGTGTGCGCGTTCAGAGTGCGCGTTCAGTGTGCGCGTTCAGAGTGCGCGTTCAGAGTGCGCGTTCAGTGTGCGCGTTCAGAGTGCGCGTTCAGTGTGCGCGTTCAGAGTGCGCGTTCAGATGTGCGCGTTCAGTGTGCGCGTTCAGTGTGCGCGTTCAGAGTGCGCGTTCAGTGTGCGCGTTCAGAGTGCGCGTTCAGTGTGCGCGTTCAGTGTGCGCGTTCAGTGTGCGCGTTCAGTGTGCGCGTTCAGATGTGCGCGTTCAGTGTGCGCGTTCAGTGTGCGCGTTCAGTGTGCGCGTTCAGAGTGCGCGTTCAGTGTGCGCGTTCAGAGTGCGCGTTCAGTGTGCGCGTTCAGAGTGCGCGTTCAGTGTGCGCGTTCAGTGTGCGCGTTCAGTGTGCGCGTTCAGAGTGCGCGTTCAGTGTGCGCGTTCAGTGTGCGCGTTCAGTGTGCGCGTTCAGTGTGCGCGTTCAGTGTGCGCGTTCAGTGTGCGCGTTCAGTGTGCGCGTTCAGTGTGCGCGTTCAGTGTGCGCGTTCAGAGTGCGCGTTCAGTGTGCGCGTTCAGTGTGCGCGTTCAGAGTGCGCGTTCAGTGTGCGCGTTCAGTGTGCGCGTTCAGAGTGCGCGTTCAGTGTGCGCGTTCAGTGTGCGCGTTCAGAGTGCGCGTTCAGAGTGCGCGTTCAGAGTGCGCGTTCAGTGTGCGCGTTCAGTGTGCGCGTTCAGAGTGCGCGTTCAGTGTGCGCGTTCAGAGTGCGCGTTCAGTGTGCGCGTTCAGAGTGCGCGTTCAGTGTGCGCGTTCAGTGTGCGCGTTCAGTGTGCGCGTTCAGTGTGCGCGTTCAGTGTGCGCGTTCAGTGCGCGTTCAGTGTGCGCGTTCAGTGTGCGCGTTCAGTGTGCGCGTTCAGTGTGCGCGTTCAGTGTGCGCGTTCAGTGTGCGCGTTCAGTGTGCGCGTTCAGAGTGCGCGTTCAGTGTGCGCGTTCAGTGTGCGCGTTCAGTGTGCGCGTTCAGTGTGCGCGTTCAGTGTGCGCGTTCAGTGTGCGCGTTCAGTGTGCGCGTTCAGTGTGCGCGTTCAGAGTGCGCGTTCAGAGTGCGCGTTCAGTGTGCGCGTTCAGAGTGCGCGTTCAGTGTGCGCGTTCAGAGTGCGCGTTCAGAGTGCGCGTTCAGTGTGCGCGTTCAGTGTGCGCGTTCAGAGTGCGCGTTCAGTGTGCGCGTTCAGAGTGCGCGTTCAGTGTGCGCGTTCAGTGTGCGCGTTCAGTGTGCGCGTTCAGAGTGCGCGTTCAGTGTGCGCGTTCAGAGTGCGCGTTCAGTGTGCGCGTTCAGTGTGCGCGTTCAGAGTGCGCGTTCAGTGTGCGCGTTCAGTGTGCGCGTTCAGTGTGCGCGTTCAGTGTGCGCGTTCAGAGTGCGCGTTCAGTGTGCGCGTTCAGTGTGCGCGTTCAGAGTGCGCGTTCAGAGTGCGCGTTCAGTGTGCGCGTTCAGTGTGCGCGTTCAGAGTGCGCGTTCAGAGTGCGCGTTCAGTGTGCGCGATCAGTGAGCGCGTTCAGAGTGCGCGTTCAGTGTGCGCGTTCAGAGTGCGCGTTCAGAGTGCGCGATCAGTGAGCGCGTTCAGAGTGCGCGTTCAGTGTGCGCGTTCAGAGTGCGCGTTCAGAGTGTGAGTGTTCAGTGTGTGTTCAGTGTGTGTGTTCAGTGTGTGTTTTCAGTGTGTGTGTTCAGAGTGCGTGTTCAGAGTGTGAGTGTTCAGTGTGCGCGTTCAGTGTGCGCGTTCAGTGTGCGCGTTCAGTGTGCGCGTTCAGAGTGCGCGTTCAGTGTGCGCGTTCAGAGTGCGCGTTCAGAGTGCGCGTTCAGTGTGCGCGTTCAGAGTGCGCGTTCAGTGTGCGCGTTCAGTGTGCGCGTTCAGTGTGCGCGTTCAGTGTGCGCGTTCAGTGTGCGCGTTCAGAGTGCGCGTTCAGTGTGCGCGTTCAGTGTGCGCGTTCAGTGTGCGCGTTCAGTGTGCGCGTTCAGTGTGCGCGTTCAGTGTGCGCGTTCAGTGTGCGCGTTCAGAGTGCGCGTTCAGTGTGCGCGTTCAGTGTGCGCGTTCAGTGTGCGCGTTCAGAGTGCGCGTTCAGTGTGCGCGTTCAGGTGCGCGTTCAGTGTGCGCGTTCAGTGTGCGCGTTCAGTGTGCGCGTTCAGAGTGCGCGTTCAGAGTGCGCGTTCAGTGTGCGCGTTCAGTGTGCGCGTTCAGTGTGCGCGTTCAGAGTGCGCGTTCAGTGTGCGCGTTCAGAGTGCGCGTTCAGTGTGCGCGTTCAGTGTGCGCGTTCAGTGTGCGCGTTCAGAGTGCGCGTTCAGTGTGCGCGTTCAGTGTGCGCGTTCAGTGTGCGCGTTCAGTGTGCGCGTTCAGAGTGCGCGTTCAGTGTGCGCGTTCAGAGTGCGCGTTCAGTGTGCGCGTTCAGAGTGCGCGTTCAGTGTGCGCGTTCAGAGTGCGCGTTCAGAGTGCGCGTTCAGTGTGCGCGTTCAGAGTGCGCGTTCAGTGTGCGCGTTCAGTGTGCGCGTTCAGTGTGCGCGTTCAGAGTGCGCGTTCAGAGTGCGCGTTCAGTGTGCGCGTTCAGAGTGCGCGTTCAGTGTGCGCGTTCAGTGTGCGCGTTCAGATGTGCGCGTTCAGTGTGCGCGTTCAGTGTGCGCGTTCAGTGTGCGCGTTCAGTGTGCGCGTTCAGTGTGCGCGTTCAGTGTGCGCGTTCAGTGTGCGCGTTCAGAGTGCGCGTTCAGTGTGCGCGTTCAGTGTGCGCGTTCAGAGTGCGCGTTCAGTGTGCGCGTTCAGTGTGCGCGTTCAGAGTGCGCGTTCAGTGTGCGCGTTCAGAGTGCGCGTTCAGTGTGCGCGTTCAGTGTGTGTGTTCAGAGTGTGTGTTCAGAGTGTGTGTTCAGAGTGTGTGTTCAGAGTGTGTGTGTTCAGAGTGTGTGTTCAGAGTGCGCGTTCAGTGTGCGCGTTCAGAGTGCGCGATCAGAGTGCGCGTTCAGTGTGCGCGTTCAGCGTGCGCGTTCAGCGTGCGCGTTCAGCGTGCGCGTTCAGAGTGCTCGTTCAGTGTGCGCGTTCAGTGTGCGCGTTCAGCGTGCGCGTTCAGTGTGCGCGTTCAGTGTGCGCGTTCAGTGTGCTCGTTCAGAGTGCGCGTTCAGTGTGCGCGTTCAGTGTGCGCGTTCAGTGTGCTCGTTCAGAGTGCGCGTTCAGTGTGCGCGTTCAGTGTGTGTGTTCAGTGTGTGTGTTCAGAGTGTGTGTGTTCAGAGTGTGTGTTCAGTGTGTGTGTTCAGTGTGCGTGTTCAGAGTGCGTGTTCAGAGTGCGTGTTCAGAGTGTGCGTGTTCAGTGTGTGTGTTCAGAGTGTGTGTTCAGTGTGTGTGTTCAGAGTGTGTGTTCAGAGTGTGTGTTCAGAGTGTGTGTTCAGAGTGTGTGTGTTCAGAGTGTGTGTGTTCAGAGTGCGTGTTCAGAGTGTGTGTTCAGAGTGTGTTCAGTGTGCGTGTTCAGTGTGCGTGTTCAGAGTGCGTGTTCAGAGTGCGTGTTCAGAGTGTGCGTGTTCAGTGTGTGTGTTCAGAGTGTGTGTTCAGTGTGTGTGTTCAGAGTGTGTGTTCAGAGTGTGTGTTCAGAGTGTGTGTTCAGAGTGTGTGTGTTCAGAGTGTGTGTGTTCAGAGTGCGTGTTCAGAGTGTGTGTTCAGAGTGTGTTCAGTGTGCGTGTTCAGTGTGCGTGTTCAGAGTGTGTGTTCAGTGTGCGTG
>JBBPBX010099287.1:0-12554 GCA_038048925.1 Garcialebias charrua | reverse complement strand
GTTTGTTATTTTAAATTATTTTGTATTTAAAATAAGCAAAAATGTTTGTCTCTGTTACCTCTGTTATTCTAAAATTTTTTTTTTTTTTAGATAAACAGGAGTTATTTGTTTGTGTACAGAACAAATTTAAAGCTGGTAATTCACCATAAAAATGCTGACTTTTTTATGATGTTTTTGAGAAAACTCATCTGTCAACGTCTTTTAACCAACAGGGGGCAGCTTCGAGTCTTAATGGTATCACGAGGAGACTGATTTTTCTAATCAGTATTTAACCTTTTAGAGTTAGTTTCTAGTGTGTCCGTGATAAACGCTCGAACCACGTTCTTGTCAGAGACAAATTTATGTGGTTAGACAGTTTAGATGGCTTTAAATGAGTTTTTAAACTCTCAGTGAAATCTCCGTTTGTCCTGTGAGTGTGTGAACTGCTTGTCACCCGAAGTGCACCTGGAAATGACGACACAAATAGGCAGGTCGACGCAGCGCGTCACCAGCTTCCGTTGAGCGAGGCGGAGCTCGCTAAACAGATACGTGACGTCAACCAATCAATCACAGCGCTTGCAGTGATTGACAGCTCACAGCTCTCGTTTATCCAATCACAGCTCAGCTCATAAACAAACGTGACGTGTAGGACACGTCGCCTTTAACTTTACCTTAGCACAACAGAAAGCAACTTTACAGACCCTTAAAACAACTCAAACGCTTCAAATTAACTTCCCAAAATTCTGAAACGTGGCAATCACAATTAAAACAGGCACGACTTAGCTACGTTTAGTAACCCAGCACTGCAGCTGCAGAACAAACACGGACTCGCTCGGAGCCACTTCAAGGTCGGTTCCGGTCCACTTTTTAATGGAGCAGGAAACGGGTCTGACAGAACCCAGCCGACAACGTTCTAACAGTAATATGCTTTTTCGACCTGCTCTAATATGTAAAAATACCACACACAGCAATCTCGCAGATGTTAACAGCTTTTCAGGCAGTTTGACTCGGCGGTCAACAAAGCTTTGTACCGGAGTCTGTGCGTGAACTGGGCCGAACGGAACCAGAACCCCCCCACAGACCACGGGCTGACAAAACTTCACCTAAAAGCTTCCAACAGCGTGTTAAGGAGTTGAACAATAACAATCTCTCAGCTTCAAATGATAAAAACATGCAGAATCTGCCTGTCTTGAACACCCCAGCCAAAAATTATCACCTTCAGAGTCCAAAAATTGGAACAATCATGCCAACATAACGTTTCAAGTTCATGAGAGATCACAGATTTATCAATAAACTTTCAGAAAAACTCGTACTGGCCACCAGATGAAGGAAACATGAGGGAGACCATATATTGTGTCTTTAAACACATATAGTGTCACCCAGATGTAACTAAAGGATTTTAACAGGGGTCAGTATTAAGCTGACCTCTTTATCCTTAATTAATCTACTTATTCAGATTGAATAGTAATTTCACGGATTCTTTTCTTTTTCAGTTTACCCAATATTTCTGTGATCTTTATGATGGATAAATAAACAAAGCCATTAAGTGACAGAGACGTTAACTTAGTTGGTATGCCAAAGACACTACCATTTATTTAAGATAAATCACTAAATTAACACCATTACACTTGATTGACATGATTTCACTTTCTTTCAATTTAATACGTCAGCACACTTAAATTTAACACAACAGACTTCAATATTGGATGTTAAACATATTTAGTCTGAGGGCTCTTTAGCTTAAATAGTTTCCAGCTTAGATTGAGAGGGAAAAGAATAGGAGGAAGATGGTTTAAAGGAAATTATCGTGAGCATGTTACCAAAGTGACACTTCTCATCCGACTTCTGCTAAAATCCAGGTACGTTTGTAAACAGCTCTTTACCTTTTGACGACAGCCCGGTAAGAGAGAAGACCTTGTAGCTTTTCAGATGCACGGGTCCTTGTGGGAACCAGTACCTCTGAGCAGGTTATTCGTTTACGTTTTCAACGTCTCCTGGGTTCCGCATCGACCATCAGAAAATGCGTCAGCTTCAGGCCTCTGACTTCAAGATAAACTTATTCCAGGAAGGAATAAACAAAGTTTTGAGCTTACGCTCGTTCGAAGTGGACTCATAACAGCATGTTATTTAGTCCTTAGCTGAAGACGAAGGTCGTTAGCTCTTGACCAAACGTACCCCAGCTCTTTGGGAAAGTTCACATCTCTTTGAAGCTCCCAGCAAACTCTGAAGCGTTTCAGCAAAACTTAGAACTTAAAAAGATCATGAGATGAGAGATGAGACTTGTGTCTTTTTCATTGGTCCACGGACCAGTCGAGCAGTTCACTTGTGTTATCACGACCCAAGGTTACAGCCAGCAGCAGAGAGAGATTTGTTTAGGAAAAGACAGAGCAAGCTGGAGCCCTTTTCATGAGAAACAATGGATTAACTGTCTTCTGACTTTCTAAACAAAACCGTCTGGTCTCTCTGACCCGAGACTTCAACTTTAACACAGCAGTGAACACCGTTTAACTCTTACAGAATAACACAGCTTAAAAGCACACATCATGAAAATGACAAAAGTTATTCTTTTGATCACATCAGCCTAAAATCAAAGATAGAAATAGTCTCTTTTGGTGACTATGTTCTCAGATTACAGCTAATGGAATGATTTTGTGGTAAATGTCTTGCTTTACTGAGAGGTCAGTAAAGGTCATCTCTGGAACAGTTCCAAAGTACACAGGTATATCAAAGTGGACACGGTCATGCCCACTACAAATGGTAAGTACTTTTCAGACCCTCGACGTCGCCTCTGGTTTTTGGACCATCCCTGTGCGCGCCGAGGATCAGTACAAACTAGCTTTCACTTTTGGTGGCCGTCAATACACCTTTAACAGGTGTCCCTTTGGCTACGCTAACTCACCTGCAGAGTTCAACATCTTCTTGAACAGAGCATGTCCAGACGCCCACGAGCGTGGGACACTGATTTACGTGGACGATGTCCTTTTGAGGCAGCCAACACTGGACTCACATTTGGCTGAGATCGACCACGTTCTGAATCAACTAACAACTGCTGGTGCTAAGATATCACTGTCAAAATGCCAATGGTGCAGAACCAAGGTGGACTACGTTGGCCTACTTGTAGGTCCAGACGGAGTACAACCACAGCTGACTCGCACCCAAGGCCTCGACAATCTCAAAGTCCCCACCAATCTCAAAGAACTACAAAGTTTTCTTGGCGTGTGTAACTACTCGAACCAGTTCATAGAAAACTATGCAGACCTTGCAAAGCCACTGACTGAACTCCTAAAGAAAGACGTTCCATTTGTCTGGACTGACAAACAGCAGCAGGCAATGGACGCTCTTATAAACAGGATCAAGTCAGCCCCATGTTTAGTCTACCCAGACTACAACAAAGAGTTTTACTTGGAAGTGGGCTTCTCAGCTCATTGCATAAGTGCAGGTCTGTACCAAATACACGACAGAGACAAACGTGTAGTAGCCTACGCCAGCAAAACGATGGCAGGCCCCGAGTTGAGATTCTCAGACTGTGAGAAAGCTTTACTGACCACAGTGTGGGCAGTTAAACATTTCTCCAGCTACATTGGTGGACAGAAAATCATTGTGGAAACACAACACCAGCCAGTGACTTTTCTTAACAGTGAACGCATCAGAGATGGTGTGGTAACAAACTCACGTGTTGCAACGTGGCTCATGGCGCTTCAAAGTTTTAACCTAGACATACGTTATGGTCAAAACAAGAAGTCACATCTGGGGACGGACTTGGCAATCTGCCAAAGTGTACACAAGATGTACCAGCCACCCAGCCGCCGGTTGAGGTAAAACCCCCAGTAACTGAAGACCCGAATCACCACTTCTTTGATGACAATATCTGCAAAGATATGACAACATTGTACGTGGATGGATCTTCATTCCTCCGCGACAAAATCTGTAGGGCAGGTGTTGGAGGGGTCCTCCTCCAAGACCAAGAACAGATTACTTTCAGCTACAAATTAGGCTCTCAGACTTCTCAGTACGCTGAGATTGCAGGAATCCTAATAGCTCTCCAGATGGTAGTAGAACGCTCCATCAAGACGCTAGTCATCTGCACTGACTCTAACTATGCTCGTTTGAGTTTCGCTTGTCACCTCGCTGTGTGGAAACAGAACGGTTTCCTAACAAGCGACAGAAAGGTGGTGAAGCACAAAGAGCTTTTCATGGCATGTGATCACTTGGTGACATCACACGACTTACAGATCTACTGGAAGAAAGTTCCAGGACATTCTAGAGTCCCAGGCGATGACAAGCACTACAATGACATTGCAGATTCCTTAGCCAAAGAAGGAGCCGACGAAGGTCCTCTATGGTCCTTCGACCCCTCCTGGTTAATCAAGACTCTGTCAATACAACCTACAGTCAGGGTTATGGCAGTCACACGTGCACAGGCCGCAGCCAGACCTGCTGACAACGCAGTCTCTGTACGACCCGCACTGACTGACCCAGACATCATCCAACTACAGAAGTCGGATCCTGCTATCAACTCCATGATACTGTACCTGACTGATCCAGACAAAAACACTCCGTCTAAAGACGAACTGGATTCCGATCCAGACCTTAAAGTCCTTTATCAGCTGCGCAAACAGCTAAAACTAATCAAAGGCATCCTAACTTTCGCTCATGGACCAACGTCCTCACCTGTGTTCGTGGTTCCCCATGACCAAAGGGGGGTGATGTTAGTTCATGCCCATGATCTCCCGTCCGCAGGACACAAAGGAGATAAAGCCACGCTGACGGCATTAAAACAAATTGCCTATTGGCCTGGAATGAAAAAGGATGTCAAGGACTACATTGAAGGGTGCGTGGTCTGTGGCCAGTTTCAGCCAACCAGACCACTTCACAGAGCACCACTGCAAAGCAGAGGCATTGCATTCCCATGGTCTGACCTCCAGATCGACTGGGTTGGACCACTCACTAAGAGCTCTAGAGGAAATAAATATTTTCTCACGGTAACCTGTGCATTTACCAAATGGGTAGAATGCCTACCAGCTCCTAACGACATAGCACAAACCACTGCTATGTTGTTAATGAATCATATATTCTCAAGGTTTGGACTTCCCCTTCGGGTGAACTCAGACCAAGGTACACACTTCACAGGTGAAGTGATGAAAGAACTGTGGAAGACGCTAGGCGTCAAGGCCAACTTTCATGTCGGCTACCACCCACAGGCTTCAGGCCAAGTAGAGAGAGCAAACAGAACTGTGGTGAGTATTTTGAAGAAATACGTGGCTGCAAACCACAAGGACTGGGACGTGAAACTCCCTCTGGTCCTCATGGCCATAAGAGCCACTCCACACACATCAACTGGCATCTCTCCCTTCGAGATGATGACCGGTCGACAAATGACTCTCCCTCTACACCTGTTGTACCAACCAGGCGACGCCGCCATGGCGACAGCCTACACTACACAACAATACATGAAAGATTTGAATGTACACCTCAGAAACACTTTTGCTTTCGCCCAGAAAAACCTGGAAAAATCCGCTGAAGGACGCAAGGCGTACTACGACCAGAAGGCCTCTCATAATGAACTCCAAGTGGGAGACAGAGTCTGGTACTATACGTTCGCCCCAGCAACCGGGAAAGGAGGGTCCGAGACCGGAACTCTCGCCCGCAAACTGATGCCCAGGTGGACTGGACCTCATCTGATAACAGACTTAAGCCCGAGATACACTGAAGCGTCCTCCGTATACGCGCATATTTTGTGCGTATGTTTTCGCTTCTATACTTTCAGAAACTATCAGCTTTCAAACGCTCGCGTTCTCCTTGTTGTAATATGAGCAGCTGAGCACGGAGGGGACTCAACTGAGCTCGCTGATTGGTCACTTGCTGACACGCCTACTGAAATGATTGACAGATTTCAGTCAGCTCAAAGTGAAACCTCGAGAATGCATCATGAGCAGCTCGCTCAGACTTCTGCGGTGTTCTGATACGGTCTTTCTACTATATATGTTATAAAAAGTTCTCTCAGAAATAAAAATAATAACAGGGAGTGCTTTTCCTGCAGCACACAGCCCACCAGGGAATATTTAAAACATCGCGCACCCAGGTAGGACCTGAATTCATTCATTTCATTCATCGAGTGAACGGAGGAAGAAGCGGTTACTTGACTTTAGGCAAAAAAACAAAAGAAAAGGCCCGATCAGCGATAAAGAAGGGGAATTTATTTCATTTGTGTAACATACAAAACAGTCCGGCGCCGGGGAAGTTTAGGTCAGACACCGCGCATCGCGTATGCGCATCGCGTATGCGTAGTAAAAAAATACTTTTGCGCGTACATGCCCTGAGGGGCTACGCGGGGCTACGCTTTTGCCACAGCGTACGTACGCTGCGTATAGGCGTATTGTGAGGACGCTCGAGTGTATCTCGCCCTTAAGTGTCCTCAGTCGTCTACGAAATCAAAATCAGCAAAGGCCGCAAAGAGCCAATTGCTAAATGGGTACATCGAAATCAGATCAAACCTTACAAGGCGTTCAATGACTCCACAAAAGACAAAGATCTCACAAACTCACCGACTTCATGGGATAATAAGGTCGTACAAACACAAGTTAGTAAATAAACTAATCAGGTTTAAACTACCGTATTTTCCACCCTATAAGTCGCATTGTCCAATTTAAACTTAGAGTCAGAGTCAGAGTCAGAGAGTCTTTATTGTCATTTGCACCGCATGTGGTACATGAGATGAAAACGAGATTATGTACACGAGGTCCCAGTTACATCCAACAACAAATGAAAGAGAAAAACAGTAATAACATCGAGAACTAACTAAGAAAAACATCAACTAGTAATACACTAAGCCTAATATAGTGGGAATAAACAGCAGCACGAACATGAGTTTGTATGAGCAGATGGTCACAGATGAACACAGATGAACACAGCAACAAGAAAACATATCAGCATCAGCATGATGTGATATTTTGCAGTGTTTATTTTAATTTTATTTTTATTTATTCATGAGTCTAACAGCCTCAGGGTAGAAGCTGTTCCTCAGTCTAGTGGTTCTACACTTGATGCTCCTCAACCTCCGTCCTGAGGGGAGTGGGGCAAAGAGTGAGTGTGCTGGATGAGTGAGGTCTTTCATGATACAGGTGGCTCTTTTCCTGCATCTAGAGGTGTAAATGTCTGTGATGGTGGGGAGACTGACTCCAACAGACTTCTGTGCAGCCTTCACCACTCTCTGCAGAGCTTTCCTCTCTTCAACTGTGCAGCCTCCATGCCACACGTTGATGCTGGAGCACAGGATGCTCTCCACTGCACACCTGTAGAAGGAGGTGAGAACTGGGCTGCTCAGACCAGCTCGTCTCAGCCGTCTGAGGAAGTAGAGTCTCTGATGACCTTTCTTGATCAGGCTGGTGGTGTTGTTGCTCCAGCTGAGGTTATCATTCATGTGTACACCCAAGTATTTGTAGCTGGAGACCACTTCCACTGCAGACCCGCCTATTATCAATGGGGCATGGGTGTGTTTGTTCCTTCTGAAGTCCACAATCATCTCCTTTGTCTTCTTCACATTCATGTGAAGATTATTCTCTTTGCACCAGCTCTCCAGGTGTTCCACCTCCTGTCTGTAGCTGGACTCATCATTGTTTGTGATGCATCCCACCACCGCTGTATCATCTGCAAACTTAACAATATGACAGCCTGGAAGTGTGGCTGTACAATCATATGTGAGCAGAGTGAACAGAAGGGGGCTCAGCACACATCCCTGAGGAGAGCCAGTGCTGAGGGTTATGGTGGAGGAGGAGAAGTTGTGGATCTTCACGGACTGTGGTCTGTCTGTTAAGAAGTCTAGTACCCAGTTACAAATAGAGGGGCTTAGTCCAAGTGTAGATAGTTTGTCTATCAGAGTTTGGGGGATCATGGTGTTGAAGGCAGATGTGAAGTCCACAAAGAGCAGACGCACGTATGAGTCTTTCTGATCCAGGTGGGTGAGAGCAGTGTGGACCACGGAAGAAATGGCGTCCTCTGTTGATCGGTTCTCACGGTATGCGTATTGATGAGGGTCCTCATTGATGTTGACGGTTGCCTTGATGTGGGACATGACCAGTTTCTCAAAACATTTAGCGACTATCGGGGTGAGGGCCACCGGTCTATAGTCATTCAGACCAGTCACTGTGGAGCTCTTTGGGACTGGGATGATGGTCGCGGTCTTCAGGCAGGTGGGAACTGACTCCAGTGCAAGTGAGGTGGTGAAGATGTCAGCCAGCACCTCACAGAGCTGGCTTAGAAACGCTAAGTCTAAAACCCACAACAAAAAACTAACCTTAACAACCGTTTAAATCCACGAGATTTAATTTGACCTCGGTCATAAAGTTGAGACCTGTTTTCTTGTGTGTTGCACTTTGGAATCTGACGACAAGAGTGTGTCGAAGCAGTGAAACGTTGTTTCCTTGTTGTTTAGTCATTACTGTTGTCATTAGTTGAGATATTGTTTGGTTCTGAACACTCCCAGCCAAAAAGGTTTTGTATTAACATTGGTTAATGAATGATATGGATTTAACTATGCCAACATGCAGTTCGTTTTGTTAAATCTCAATCGTCGAAGAGTCAATGTAGTTTAAAGCTACTCAAGGTACCATAAACTACACTGGTCTCACAATTTCTAAATTGAACCGATTCGATCGTTTCTATTCTAGATTATCTATTCATTTTGATGAGTCTCGCCATAGACTTCAAAATTTATTAGGAATACCAAATCCTACGTCGTTCGTCTAAAAGACAACAGACATTTAGACCAAACTATATTTCATTTTTCTATTTTAGTTTAACCTAAACTAAGTAATGAATGGAGGAATAGTTTGGAATTAGAGGCCTTCGTTACAGAAGCCCTCCAAAATTTTATAGGTATAGATCCCTATATCTAATTTTACAGAATTGATCCACCCCTTAATTGGTAATTGTAGCTGATCTAAATCATGATAGCTTACACACCAGGTGCATATAGGTAGGGCCTAATGTAAAATCCCAATCATAAGCCCACCTAAAAACCACATAATTGCATGACACATAGAACCAGAGTGGCACTGACTGGAAGCCAACCAGCCAACAACCTTCGATGTGGGGACCTGCAGCTCCAACGCTTGGTCTTCAACCTTCATCCAAGGGTCGCCTCCTCTGCGTCAATCGAGGGATCCCCTCTACATGCTGATTATAAAAACAATTGTTGCTGATGAAATCACCAACTCTAATCGATATGGAATTACTGCTGTGGAATTACCGCTGTGGATTATAAGACTTTGTTTTCCAAAGGATCACAGACTTTGTTTTCCAAGAGTTAACAGACTCAGTTTTCCAAGGGATTAAAAGCTTACCGCAATGGGATTACCTACGAACAGTATGGAATTTCCAAAAACTTTATGGGATTATAATTTTTGATTTTTCTTTTCCACTTGCTGGATTACTTCAAGATCAGAGACAGTTCAAGGTTTCCTTTCGTGTTGGACCCCATCCCCAAGGACTGGCGATGGCTTCCAAAAGGGGGGAGATGTAGTGGACCTACCCAGGGTCAAACTAAGGTTTTTGAACTGTCCAGTGATGACCTTTACTGACCTCTCAGTAAAGCAAGACATTTACTACAAATTATTCCATTAGTTGTAATCTGAGAACATAGTCACCAAAAGAGACTATTTCTATCTTTGATTTTATTCTAATGTAATCAAAAGAATAACTTTGGTCATTTTCATGATATATGTTATATGCTGTTATTCTTTTAATATGGAGTATGACTGTGTTACTTGATCAAATGAAAGGGTGTCAAAGTTCAGATAAAAGGTCAAACTGACTTATACAGAAATTGTTTTTGTTGAGCTTCAGCTAAAACTCTCATCTAGCGTCTGAAAGTCTCTTCACTCAGAGACTTTTCCTAAACAATTTCCCTCTGCTCTGGATTTCACCTTGAATCGTGATAACAAGTGAACTGCTCGACTGGTTTTTGGACCAATGAAAAAGAGACAAGTCTCGCTCCTCTCAGATCTTCTATTAAGTTCTAAGTTTTTGCTGGAACGAGGAAGTCTGCTGGGAACTTCAAAAGATGTGAGGTCGTCCCAAAGAGCTGGATGAACTCAGTCAAACGCTAAGGACACGTCATCCAGTTAAGGACTAATAACATGCTGTTATGAGTCCACTTCGAACGAGCGTAAGCTCAAAAGTTTGTTTATTCCTTCCTGGAATAAGTTTATCTTGAAGTCAACCAGTAGCTGACATATTTTCTGATGATCGACGCGGAACCCAGGAGACGTTGGAAAGTAAACAACCAGTTCGGACGAACTGGGCCTGAAGGACTCTGTGCATCTGAAAGGCTGGTGTCATCTCTTTATCAGACTCGTCGTCAAAGGTAAAGAGCTGTTTACAAACGTACCTGGATTTCAGCAGAAATCTGATGGGAAGTGTCACTTCTGGTAACATGCTCAAGACAATTTCCTTTAAACCATCTCTCCTATTTCCTTATCCCTCTCCAATTCTAAGCTGGAAACTATTTAAGTCATAGAGCCTCAGACTAAATATAATGACATCCTGTATTTAAGTCTGTTGTGTTACATTTAAATGTACTGACGTATTAAATTGAAAGAAAGTGAAATCATGTCAATCAAGTGTAATGGTGTTAATTTAGTTGATTTATTCTAAATAAATGGTAGTGTCTTTGGCACACCAAACTAAGTTAATGTTTCCATTGTCACTCTATGGCTTCTGTTTTACTTATCCATCATAAAGATCACAGAAATATTGGGTAAACGGAAAAAGAAAAGAATCCGTGAAATTACTATTCAATCTGAATAAGTAAATTAATTAAGGTAAAGAGGTCAGTATTAATATTGACCTCCTATATATCCTTTACATCTGGGTGGCATCGTATGTGTTTAAAGACACAATATGGTGGCTCCCTCATGTTTCCTTCAACATGATAGGGACAATAGCCATTTCCCAAGGCAAGGCAAGGCAATGGCGGAAATAGTTGTCGTCCAGCGCCATCTTTGGCTAACTCTGTTGGACCTCCCAGACAACCAGAGGTCCACTTTCCTCCCGCACCCCATAGAGCCAAAGGGACTCTTCGGGGGAGCATTGGAACGCGTCCAGGCCAAGCTGGAACAAAGACGCACACAGGCGGAAGCCATCCGCAAGGGGTTGCCAAGGAAAAGCTTTTCACCCCCAAAGGAAGACACGCGTGACCCACCACGGAAGAGACCCATTGGTGGCGGCGAAGCCTTCTAGTACCGCCCAAGGACCTCTTTAGTGATCCAATGTGGAAAACAGACTCGAACCTGATGTAACAGGACGATCTGACAATTTTACAGGTTTGCCCGCCCACGTGATACGGGAACCTGACCTCTTGAGTCTAGTCTCCCCTTGTAAAAGAATACGAGGAGTGACTGGCATGTGTACGCGCACCAAACATGACTCGAACTTTGCATGTTCAAACAAAACAAACACTGTTTCAGACATGTACAAAAATAAAAGCACCAAAGCACAGACGGCCCTGGTTCTTGACTCGAGTCCCATTTTTATAAACAAACCATATGGTCAAACTATGAACCACAGCAAGATACACGAGTTCTGCCAAGGACGGTCAGATCTCGCGATATTTTCTGTTGGGCCGACCAACCTGCTCAGAGGAGTGCAAGAGGGGTCAAAGGTCACCCCTCTGGCGCTAAAACATGACGAGCAGCAATTCAACATGCCCTCCAGGCTCAGCACGCATGCGTAGGCCTGGAAGGCGTGTTTACCAAATGAGTGGGTCATGACAACGATACGTCATGGGCTCAAGTTGCAGTTCTCAAAGAGACTACCCCGCTTCACAGGGGTGCTACATTCTAAAATGAACCCTAAACGTGCACACGTACTGAGGGAGGAAGTCTCAACAATGCTGCAAAAGGGACTGATTAGCCTGGTCTCAGGACGCAAGCTACACTCTGGCCACTACAGTAAATACTTCCTGGTGCCCAAAAAGGATCATTCCCTGAGACCAATTCTGGATCTCAGGACCCTCAACAAGAGGATTAAAACATTTAAGTTCAAGATGCTTACACTACGGCAGGTCCTTCAGTCTGTCAGACCTGGAAACTACGCGTGTACAGTGGATTTAAAAGATGCCTATTTCCATATAGGTGTATGGAGGAAACACAGGAAGTTCCTCCGCTTTGCCTTCGAAGGTTATTCTTATGAATTCAAAGCTTTACCTTTTGGTTTAAAGACTTCTCCGCGCACATTTACCAAATATCTGGATGCAGCCTTGACCCCTCTTAGGAATCTAGTACTCAGGGTCATGAATTACCTGGATGACATGCTGATTCTAGCTGAAAGTAGAAAGCAGGCTCAGTCACACTCCTATAGGGTGATTCTTCACCTGGAGTCTCTTAGGTTTGTCATAAACCTTCAAAAAAGCGATCTGACTCCATCACGGGTTACCGTATTTTTGAGAGTACAGATCGACACCTTTCAGTACAGAGCATGGCTCTCGAAGGAACGAGTTTCCTCCATTCGCCGTTGCCTGGAAATTTTTAAACTGGACCATCGGGTCCCTGTGAAAACCTGCCTGTGGCCTCTTGGCG
>JBBPBX010099286.1:0-12554 GCA_038048925.1 Garcialebias charrua | reverse complement strand
ATGAGGCAATGTGTAATATTGAATACACAGACACCAAAATCAATGAGCCACCACTTCAAAGAAGCCAGTTAGAAAAGAAAACATATCAACAGGCATCTACAGCAGAAATAGGGTTTCACACGATGTTGGAACAGGAAAGGAAAATCACTGAAGAAGTCCACTCATCAATGTCTGATAAAAGTAAATTGTCAGTGTTTGAGGAAAATCTGGTTAGGGGGACAGAAGAAAAGGCTTTGAGCAAACTGAAAGAAGACCGATCTAAGACAGTGGAAGATTTGTCAACAGACTTGTCAGTCATTATTGACTCAGATCCACACAAAGATATACTCATTACTTGTCAACCAAAACAAAATGAAGAAAATGGGAAAGGAGGAGAAAGTGACATAACAGAGAAAATGGACTATGCAAAGCCAGTACTTCAAAACATAAAAGAAGGTGAGGAAGAAAAGAACAGCGTTGCTTCTTTAAGTAGAGATTTCCATATGAAGGATCTGGTAGAGAAAAGGACTTCATTTGAGGTATCAATGGACAAATTTGAACAAAATATTAGCATAAACATTCATGAATTCTCCAGCACTGAAAAAGAAGATGACCTAAGTGAAGAGATACAACAACAGACACTGACTGAAGTTGAAGAAGAAAAAACACAACGTTTGGTATTGGAGACTCCATTCCAGGAAGTTTGCATTGAGAGAAAGGTGCAGCAATCTAAAACTGAGAAGAACATGTCAGGGATGTTTTCACATCTTAGCAGTAATCTAGATGAATATTTCAAAGAAAGACCAGAGGCAAAACAAAGCCCTTTAGTGGAGGATATTGTCCACAAGAGCTGCAAGGAAATAATACTATCAAGTGTAGAAGCAGAAGGAAATATGCAGACTGATGCAGCAGGATTTGAAAAACAATCATCAAATTTAGTTTTGAAAACATCATTCAAACAAATCAATTTTGGAAGACAAGTACACTCACAAGAGTCAATAACTGCTAAGGACATGTCAGGCATGTTGTCACATCTCAGCAGTGACCTAGATGATAATTTCAAAGAAAGACCAATGACAAAGCAAAGTCATTCAGAGAAGGATCTAGTTCAAGAGAGCTGCAAAGAGGTTATCAGTTCAAGTGATAATGTAGAAGACACAATTGAGGAAGAGTCAAACAAAAGCCCTCAGACTGATGTAGCTGAGCAACTAGAACAAAGTTCAATTTTGGAGACTCCATTCCAACAAGCTTATATTGAGAGACAGGCACACCAAACCCAATATTTAACTGAGAAGAACATGTCAGGCATGTTGTCACATCTCAGTAGTGACCTTGATGAATATCTCAAAGAAAGACCAGTCGCAAAACCAAGCCAATCAGAAGAGAATCTATTCCATGAGAGCTGCAAAGAAACAGTACTCACCAGTGCTAAATTAGAGGACAAGAGAGTTGCTGAGGGAAACCTGCAGATTGGTCAAAGACAAACTGAAGAACAAACACCAAGCCCAGTTTCAGAGATTCCATTTGAACACGTTTACATTGAGAGACCTCAACAGCCAGAAACTGAGAAGAACATGTCTGGCATGTTGTCACATCTCAGCAGTTACCTAGATGATAATTTCAAAGAAAGACCAATGACAAAGCAAAGTCATTCAGAGAAGGATCTAGTTCAAGAGAGCTGCAAAGAGGTTATCATTTCAAGTGATAATGTAGAAGACACAATTGAGGAAGAGTCAAACAAAAGCCTTCAGACTGATGTAGCTGAGCAACTAGAACAAAGTTCAATTTTGGAGACTCCATTCCAACAAGCTTATATTGAGAGACAGGCACACCAAACCCAATATTTAACTGAGAAGAACATGTCAGGCATGTTGTCACATCTCAGTAGTGACCTTGATGAATATCTCAAAGAAAGACCAGTCGCAAAGCCAAGCCAATCAGAAGAGAATCTATTCCATGAGAGCTGCAAAGAAACAGTACTCACCAGTGCTAAATTAGAGGACAAGAGAGTTGCTGAGGGAAACCTGCAGATTGGTCAAAGACAAACTGAAGAACAAACACCAAGTCCAGTTTCAGAGATTCCATTTGAACACGTTTACATTGAGAGACCTCAACAGCCAGAAACTGAGAAGAACATGTCTGGCATGTTGTCACATCTCAGTAGCGACCTTGAGGAATTTCTCAAAGAGAGACCAGTCACAAAACAAAGCCATTCAGAGGAGGGTGTAGTCACTGAGATCTGCATAGGAGTTATACTGGCCAGAGATAATGTAGCAGAAAAGATGGAGGAAGAAACAAATGAAAGCCTTCAGATTGATGGAGTGGGACTCAGAGAAAAAACACTCAATTTGGTTTCACAGACTTCGTTCCAACAAGATTACATTGAGAGACAAACACTTGAACAGCCATCTACAACTGAGAAAAACATGTCTGTCTTGTCACATCTCAGTGGTGATCTAGAGAAATTCCACATAGAAGAAGCTGTCACAAAACATAGTCATTCAGAGGACAAGAGCTGTCAAGAATTCAAATTGGCAACAATCTCTTCAGAGGACAATATTAATACAGAGGTAAAATTGCAGACTGATCTATTTGGTGATAAAGAACAAACAACAATTTCAGTATCAGAGACTCCATTCCAACAAGTTTACATTGAAAGACAGATAGACCAAAACCAGTCTAAAACTGAGAAGAACATGTCAGGCATGTTATCACATCTCAGTAGTGACCTAGACGAATATGTCAAAGAAAGATCTATGAAAATACAAAGCCAATTTGAAGAGGTTGCACTCCATGAGAGCTGCAAAGAAACTGTACTTGCAAGTACTACATTAGAGAACAGGAGAGGTGCAGAGGGAAATGTGCAGATTGATAAAAAACAAGTGGAAGAACAAACACCAAGTCCAATTTCAGAAACTTCATTCAAACAAGTTTACATCAAGAGATCACAACAGCCAGTGGCTGAGAAGAAAATTTCAGGTATGCTGTCACATCTCAGTAGTGACCTTGGATTATATCTTAAAGAGAGACAAGCCACACAAAAAAGCCACTCAGAGGAGGATCTAGTTCAAGAAAGATGCAAAGAAACAGTAATTGCAAGAGATGATTTAGAGGAAAGGTTGGGTGCTGAGGGAAACCTGCAGATTGGTCAAAGACAAACTGAAGAACAAACACCAAGTCCAGTCTCAGAGACTCCATTTGAACAAGTTTACATTAAGAGACCACTACATCCAGTGACTGAGAAGAACATGCCAGGTATGTTGTCACATCTCAGTAGTGACCTTGGGTTATATCTTAAAAAGAGACCAGTCACAAAACAAAGCCACTCAGAAGAGAATCTTGTCTATGAGAGCTGTATAGAAGTCAAACTGGCCAACAATGTGGTAGAAGACCCAGAACAAAGTCTGCAGACTGATGAAGTAAAAGTCACAGAACAAGAAACAAGCTCAGTTTTAGAGACATCATGCCAGCAAGTTTATATTCAGAGACAGGCAGTTCGACCACCATCTACAACTGAGAAGAATATGTCAGGAATGTTATCACATCTCAGTAGTGACCTTGAGAAATATCTCAAAGAAAGACCAGAGATTATACAAAGCCATTCAGAAGCCAAATTAGTCCATGAGAGCTGCAAAGAAATTAAACTATCAAGTGACAAGTCTGGGGATGAAATGGGAGCAGAGGCAAACCTGCACACTCACATTGTACAACAAGAAGAAAAAACATCTAGCTCAATTTCAGAAACTCCATTTCAGGAAGTTTACATTGAGAGACAGGAGCCACAGCAGTCAGTGATTGAGAAGAACTTGACTGGCATGCTGTCACATCTCAGCAGTGACCTTGAGGAATATAGCCAAGTAAAATCAGTTATAAAGCGAAGTCATTCAGGTGTGGGTCAAGTTTTTGAAAGTTGTCAAGAAATTAAACTGGAAAGTAAATCTTCAGAGACTGAGAAGGGGGAAGAGGTCAACTTTCAGACTGATGCAATAGGAGTTATAGAACAAATGCCAACTTCAGTATCAGAAACTCCATTCCAGGAAATTTACATCGATGGACAGGCACTCAAACAACCATTTACAACTAAGAAAAACATGTCAGGCATGTTGTCACATCTCAGTAGTACTCTAGATAAATATCTCAAAGAAAGACCAGTCACAAAACAAATCCATTCAGAAGAGGATCTAGCCTGTGAGACCTGCAAAGAAACAAGATTGACAAAAGATTTCCATACAACCGAGGCAAAGGAAAACAGAGACCTAAGATACTCTGATGAAAATGAGCTAAACTTATTTGAAGAGAGAGTGCCAATCACCTCACCAAAATCAGCAAAACATTTTACTGAATCTACTGAATGGACTATGGACTTTACACAGTCATTTTCAACAATGGCCGATGATAAAACTGATCATGGAGATGCCATTGTAGATGCTTCACATGCACTTGTCAAAACACATGATTTGTCACAACTTTCAAGTGCATATAGTGCAACGCAACGTCCAACTAATTTAGAGAACCTTGACATTGAACGGTATGATGATTCAGATAAAGAATCATGTCATCGTGATTCATTGGAAACAAGTCCTGTTATTGATGATAGATCTTCAAATAAATCCCCAGATTCCATCGAACCAAGTCCTACCAAGGAATCTCCATGTCGAGACTCCCTTGAAGGGAGTCCCACTGAATTAAAGGAGTCAGAGCTTCAGATGCCATTTAGAACAGCTGTGTATGAAGATTATGCTTCCCAGCTCAAAGCATGTTTTGCTTATGACAAAAAGATTTACACAGATGGATACGAAGAGAAAAAGCAAGTAACTAACAGTGAGATCACTCAAATGGGCATGTATTCCCCCCACTCCACAGACAGAGTTACTGACAATGTGTGCTCAAATGTGAGTCAGCACACACTCATCAGGCACGATTCTGTTGACAATATCGATGATGAAAATGATGCCATCAATAAACAATTTACACCAGAGGCGGAGATGTTTAAAATAGCTGTAAAAATAAAAACATTTGAAGAAATGAATCAGGAATCCAAAATGCAGAGTGACAAACTTTTAGATGCCACTTCGCTCTACGAGACAGGTGATTATGAGGGTGACGAGATAGATCTGCCATTTAGTCCACTTGAACAGCCTTCCACTCAGGACACACTACAGATCTGTTCCGAAAAAAAGGCAGCAGAAAGCACTCAAGAGCCCATAAAGGAAACTTTTGGTGCATGCATTGTGGAGAAGACAGAAATTCAGTTTGAGTTTGGAACATCTCATTCTGAAAGTCCCATAAAGGACGATGATGATGATGCTTCTGTGCCCCTGTTAGCAGAAAAGCAAGCAGACCCAGATTTTCCTTCCTCTGTGACAGAGGAGCAATGTTCACAAGGTAAGAAACCTGTTGAGTCACCAGTGGCTAAAGGTTCTGTGGTTGTCAGCCAGTCACAAGCAGAAAAATATGTGACAGACAGAAAGAGTTACAGTAATCTAGTCATCAAGTCACAGGCTGGGACTGAGGAACAAATGCATCTTGGTTCTGCAGAGGTCCAAAAAACGTCTGAAAAAACACAATCTCAGACACCAGGTGGTGAGAGAAGCCCTAATCCATTCCAGTTTCAGGAGGGGAAGCTGTTTGAAATGACCAGAGGTGGAGCCATTGACATGACAAGAAGAACTTTGGATGAAGAAGAAGGATATGAGTTTTTTCACATTGGAGAGTACCCAGTTGATGAAGTCGTCCCAGAAGCAACTCAAGAAGCCAGAGCAAAATCTTTAATGTTACAGAACAGTGATCACACCTCAGATTCAACCAGTCAAGGAACACCTAAGTCACAGCTAACTCAAGATAACAGTGTTGTAATTATTAGTCCCAAATGTGGACTTCTTGAAACCTCTTTCAACATGTCAGATCATGAGAAACTACCTAAAAAAGATCTCTGCAGCACTTCCCCCAGTTCTTTAAAGAGTCTTATCCACATTCAAGCTGAATGTGAAAGTCTTGGCAGCCTCGGGCTAGACTATCTGGATTCCACAATAGCTGATCTTCAGTCAGACACATCAGCAGCTGGCCATTTGATGTGCTCGGAAAAGAACAGTTTCTCAAACTCCTCCTCCTCAGATGATGATGAGTTTGAGGAAGATGAAGACCAGTGCTCAGTCATAGAAATTATCTTGCCAGCAACTAAATCTGATAATCTAGCATATAATCAGGATTCACCCACAACCGTGGCAATCAAACCAGACTCCAGAATTACAAACCAAAGATCAGGGAAAGATTCACAGATATTAAAGCCTGCTCAGGTCTGTATAAAAACAGAAAAAATCTCAACCTTCAATCGTAGAAGTAGATCTGATGCTAGCAAAACAAGTAAGCCAATTAATAAAGAAGGTAGGAGTTACTCTGAGAGTAGCCAACCCTCTAACGTGTCTAACATCCCACCCTACAAAATTACAGCCACAGTGCAAGAAACACTGTCAGTTGATATGATTCCTTCATGTTCTTCCCGAAAAACAGACATCCAACTCTCTGACACTGTAGAAACCTCTGTTAGGGCTTCTTTGGAGACTGATGATATGAGCAGCGCAAGTCACATGAGTCCAGATTCGGTTATCTTTACTTATGACATCCCAGCCTCACCTAGTTCTGATTCTGATGGCAGTCGGTTGCCTGCCGTGCACCCATCTTGCGGAACAGAGGACGTGTTTGTATCCAGGCCTGCTTGGGATGACATAGTGGGAACCCAGATGCAGAGAATCGTTGAAGATCAGACTCCAGAATGTACACCAGGTATGACTGGACCTACAATGGCTTTTTACACTCTCGTCTCTCTTTAGCAGAATATTTTTTTTTTTCCCCTTTCAAAGATCAGTCTTACCATTATTACTCATTTTTGTTGTGTTGATGTTTGGATTTGCTTTCTCATCTTCTACTGTTTTGTATATATAATTAGGGCTGTGCGATATGACGATATATATCGTGGGGACGATAGAAACGTGTCTATCGTGCTACTTTCCTTCTATCGTCTCTATCGTGATAAATAAGAATAAAAAAATAACTGTCGCAAATAAGCTTCATATTGTGGTTTTGCGAGATGACGGCGCGGCTTTATGTTTGACGCACGCGCGGGTTTGCGACACATGCTTTACGTGGTTAAACTCGAGAGCAACAGAGACGCAGGCGCATGAAGCCGGTGTCTCAACCATAGATCTCAACAAGGAGAAAACAGCTGCACAGGCAGCCCAAGAAGAATAACTTTTACCAAAAAGAGGGGGAAGCTCACCTTGTTAGCTTCCATTATTTCGCTCCGCTGAAACTCTGAGACAAAATGGGTCCAGAGGACACGAACCCAGAGTCCAACCGAGTCCGAACTCGGGTCCAGTTAACCAATACAAAACAGACCAGAGACACAACAGAACCGCAATCAAACGCAACGTTTTCTCTTTTCTGTTTCTTGCTTTGTTTACTCAAACTTCAGAGCGGATTTCTTCTTCGTGAGTTTCATTAGCAGCTGTTGTTTTACCGCCACCTGCAGGAAAAATTTGGACCAAAGTAGAAAAGGAGTTGTTTGTTTGTTTGTTTGTTTGTTTATTCATTTTATAAAATGAAATACAACAATTAACGTATTCATAATAGAAAAAAAATAATAAAATGAAAGGTAGCAGATGAAGAATAAATCTTATTAAATCTGCTCCTTATTCATCTAATAACAGTTCAAACAATATTTTCTATAATAACAAAATAAGTAAATAACTCAGTCAATTTTCAATTCACATATATCACACATTAAATTAGATTCATTTATATTTTTTTAGCAATTCATTTTTTACCAGTTTCTTAAATACAAGGAATGATTTGGCTTCCTTAACATTTGTCATTTGGCATTAAGTCATTCCATAATCGTACTCCTTGAATTAAGGTAGATCTTAGGTAGATCTAGTTTCTACTTTGGTCCAAATTTCCTTGTTCTTTTTGTTCACATTCTTATAAATGTAACTATCTGTAGTAAAATAATAAAATAAAAAAACTTTGGTCCAAATTTTTCCTGTACACACACACACACACACACACACACATTGTGTTGTATATATCGTGATATATATCGTTATCGTGATATAAAAAAGTCCATATCGTGATACATGATTTTTTCCATATCGCCCAGCCCTATATATAATGTTCACATGTTTGCATAAGGGTTAATGGGTTTTAAATTTTAGTAAATTCCTGTTTCGAATAAGTTTGTGTAGATAATCTCAATATTGAATAGCCATTTTACTTAAAAAGAACTGGAAAACTTTGGTACTGACTGCCTGAATTACAACTAACAAATATTCCATCTTTACTAATATTATCAATTAATTGCATATTAACCAGCTCAATAACAACAGTATTTACACTAATGATTAAAAAGCATTTTGTGTATGTTGTGAACAGAGTAACTAAGCAAATCAGATCCACTCAAATCCAGCCTTTGTTATCATCCATAGACATCACATATCCTCTCTTAGTTTACAGCCTATAGCATAGAGTCTTCAATACCATGCAAATTTAAGTATGCCTTACATAAAATTAATCTGCAATTTAAAAGTAAGTGGCACATAATGAACAGGCAAAGATCAAGTAAAAATTTATCTTGGTTCGGTTTATTATGATGGTGTTTTTTTGTAGCTGACTGGCAGGATGATGCTGACAGAAAAGAGGAGACATTAGCAATCATTGCTGATCTTCTTGGCTTCAGCTGGACTGGTACGCTGTTACATGATTTACTTTTTTTATTTTGCAAGTAACTTTATGTAAACATAATAACATACAGTATACTGCACTTGTTTATGTCCACTTGTTAAAGAGCAAAACTATCTAAAATGCTTTATCTTCATTCTAACAACAAACACACTACATAGTGTTTTGGTTTCATTAAGCCTTGCTTTATTTATTGCTCTAGAACTGGCTCGAGAACTGGAGTTTGGTGAAGATGATATTCATCAAGTGAGAACAGAGAATCCAAATTCTCTACAAGAACAGAGCCATGCTCTGCTACAACGATGGGTTGAAAGGGAAGGCAAACATGCCACAGGTAATTTCACACCTTATGCTTGCAAAGGACTTCGAGCTACATCTGCAGTCGCTGCGTTTTGATTTCTTCACAAATCAGAAAAATATTCTTGATGTATTCACAATTAAAGTCGCGTTAGCTAATTGAAGTGTTCTTTTTCATTTGCAAGTCTGTTTTCCACTTCCTCGCCTGTAATGTTTTTGGATCATAATTGATCAAATAGTTTGAACCATTTTGTAATTTCCTCAGTTGATTTTTTTCTAGAGCACCCTCTTTTTAAAAACACCATCACACTTATATGCATGATCATGTACTATACAATTTTGGACACTGCAGTTTTATTTGAAAAGCTTTTTCAAGGTCTGATGTTTAGGATAAATTGTCTTGCAGCATAAATTACAAATCCCTATATATATATATATATATATATATTAGGGGTTGAACGAGTACATAATTTTTAACCTCGACATTAACATAAAAAAACTCGAACGACGCTCGAGTAGCCGATGACGTCACAGTGTCTTACGATGCAAAATAAATAAATAAATATAAATGCCTAAAAACGTCTTTACAAAAAGAAAAAAAAGACCAACAAAGCATTGGGAGCATTTATTATGCTCCTATCATTTATCATACTGCACATAAGTCACAGGAAAAACAAAACTATTAGTTATATTAATAATATTAAAAGTGAAAGTATAAGGCGATGAAAACCGAAACTTAAAAAACAAATGGGGCCACAGCCACACCGCATCACCGCCTGCAGCTGTGCAATTTAGGTTTACTTTTAGAGATTGTGTTTATAGATTTTTAATAGCTCTAGAGCAGGGGTGTCAAACTCGTTTTCACCGAGGGCCACATCGGCATAATGGCTGACCTTGAAGGGCCAGATGTAACTTATAAATGTAACTAAATGTAATCTAATGTAATGTAAAATAAATGTAACTACCGTACTCCTTAATGTTGAATAACTCATTTATTATAACTTATTCAACTGACAATTACAGTTGCATAGAAAACATCTGTTTGCTTGTTGCTCTAACATAAATCCTTTTAAAATTTGTCAGCTTATGAAAACCCACATAACTCCATTAATGAAGGATGAAATTGTCCAAGTTAATTAAAAAAAAAAACATAAAACTGAGCTGCAAAGAACATGTATGACACATGTAGCATCTCACCCAAAAAGGCTACACACAGCCTTGCATCCAACTGTGAATGACAACAATTTGTGTGCATACACATACCAAAATAAAGGTTGACTCAGTTCACAACTATATTACCGTACTCAAGTTGTTTGGTTAGTCTTTGATGAGGAGATGCTGCCTGTCCTTGAACACACCAAGTGGATTCTCTCTCTATGATTGATCATGTTCTGAAAATGATAAACACAAAACAAAATGCAAGCACAATCATTAAATTGCACACAGTTGAAATGTTCTTCTTCTTTGTTGAATTACATTTTATTATATTTTAATTAATCTAAAAAAGCTAAGTCTGGTCCTCTGGACATTTAAAAAACAAAACAAAACTTCATCTTTCAGGGATGAAGATGTTCACATCCTTGATAGAGAGGAACAATGGTTTGAGAGACGAGTAAAAGAGGCCATCTTTGTGAAAAGAAACCATCCAAGGAAGGGGAACATATTATTTTAGGTGGCTGAAATAATCACCTGTTTTTTGTTTTGTTTTTTTGAATGTCCAGAGGACCACACTTAGCTTTTTTAGATTTTTCTACCTGGATTATTGAGAATGCATCAGGATATATTTGAATTAAATTTTAAGAAAATGCTAACCTGACAAACAGGAAAGTGGACAAGATTGTCCTGTTTCACTTGCCACATCCATAAGTCCAATTTTCGCAGGAAAGCCGTGATCGCGTCGGACATCTGCGTGATGACTTGTTTGCGTCCCTGCAGCTTCTGATTCAGCTGGGCGAGATGGTCGGTTATGTCGCACAACACAGCAAAGTCACACAGCCACTTTGAAGCTAGCTTTCACTGCAGCCTCGTTTTTGGCTGTGGGTTTCATGAACAAACTCTGCTGCGACCGCAGTTTGCCTTTTAATTCTTGGCAGAATGTGTTGCTTTTCTTGAAGGCTAGCTTTAGCGTACTTAGCTCCGTGTTTGGTTTCAAAACCGACACCGCCTCGTAACACAAAAGACATACCGGTCTTTCTCCTGGAAGCACAAACAAGTATTCGCCTTCCCATCTTTCTTGAAACTTCCGTCTGCATCAACTTTTCTCTTTCTGGACATGTTGGGATCATTATTTATATCTCAATTCCACTCGTTGGCATGAAGGTAGAAACACTGCCTCGGCTACCGTAGTCGAAAGGCATTGTGGGAAAACCGTTGTCGAAAGGCATAGTGGGGCTGCCGTAGTCGAAAGGCATTGTGGGAAATGTAGTTTTTGGTCAAAACTCGCTCGTATTAATTTTTAGACACTCAAAACTTTTTAATTAAGCTCTCGCGGGCCAGATTAAATGACATGGCGGGCCACATCTGGCCCGCGGGCCAAGAGTTTGACACATGTGCTCTAGAGAGATGAATATTTGTTTCTTTTTCTTTGTGAAACGAGAGAGATGAAGCCGTTTCGACCGTGTTATATATGGGACCTGCATTGCAACACTGCCCTCTGCTGTCACAACAATCTACTACGGTGTTCATAGCAAAAGAACGTCAACAGGATGTTTCAATGAGTGGCGCAATTTATAAAATTATAAACTGTTTTACCTTTTTGACAAGACTGGACCAGCTTCATAGATCCGTGCGCACAAAGGAATCCATTTTGTAGCGTCTACTAAAAGCTAAAAGCTACCCCACGCTCTGTTTTTATCACGTGATGACGTCACTACGGGTAGTCGAGGTGGACAAAAAAGCCTCGAAAGAAGTCAAAGCACTCGATCTGTCGAAAACTCGGTTATTCTGTTAATGCACTAATATATATATATATATATATATATATATATACATATATATATATATATACATATATATACATATATATATATATATATATATACATATATATATATACATATATATATATATATATATACATATATATATATAATATATAATAATAATAAACTTTATTTGTATAGCACCTTCCTACAATGCCTTGCATTGACCAAGGTGCTTAACAGGATAAAAAGATGAATAAACTGGAACAATAAATCAGTGAAAATAGAATAAAAAACAACAGCAATAAAAGAAGGCAATGGAAATAAAAATGCTACATACTAAAATACCAAAAGTAATAAAAGTTACACACTGAAAGCTTTTTTGAACAAGTGGGTCTTCAGTCTGGTTTTGAACAGAGTCAGATCAGAGGTGGCACGCAGCTCAAGGGGGAGGCTGTTCCAGGCTTTTGGGCCGGCAACAGAAAATGACCGGTCTCCCCATTGTTTGTACCTTGAGCGAGGCACCTCCAGCAGGTGTTGACTGGCAGATCGTAAAGCTCTGCCGGGCTGATGGACTTTCAAAAGTTCTGAGATGTAGAGAGGTGCAAGTCCATTCAGAGCTTT
>JBBPBX010099285.1:0-12554 GCA_038048925.1 Garcialebias charrua | reverse complement strand
CTGGTGTCTGGGGTGTGGGGGGGACACACTGGTGTCTGGGGTGTGGGCGGGGACACACTGGTGTCTGGGGGGGTGGGTGTCTGAGGCTTCTCCCTCAGAAGATTTTGAATAAAGTAGACGCTATTGTCTGCGTTCTGGTGTATTTTTCATGTTCATGGTGTATGTTTCATGTACATGTTCTCCCCGTGCATGCGTGGGTTTCCTCCGGGTACTCCGGTTTCCTCCCACAGACCAAAAAACATGCATGTTAGGCTGATTGGTGACTCTAAATTGACCCTAGGTGTGAGTGTGAGAGTGGATGGTTGTTTGGTGTAAGTGAGACAGGTCCCTCTTGTAAATGAGTCCCCGTGACTCAACGAGGCTAGCCTGTATAAATAAAGGTTGAATGAATGAATGAATGAATTTTAACAGGTTGTTAAACATCTACATTTACCTACATAAGTAAACACTTGATTCAAAAATTATTTTAAAGACATCAACAAAATAAAGTCAGGTCCTCTGGACGGATTTAAAAAAAAATTGTACTGAGCATGAATCAGGATATTTTAGAGACGCCTCATTCAACTAGTCCATATCTGCATCATCCTGTTTTTAAACTCAGTTCTATGGCAAAGATATTAATGTGACACAATTTATCACTTTTTAGTTTGTTACCTTTTTATTTATTTTTATTTGTAACAACATGCCTTTATGCTAAGCAATGGTGACAACTGCATGTTTAAAAATAAAAATATTAACGTTACCCAATGAACAGGTGACATTTTGAACCACCAACAGTTCAATTAAATTCAGTTTATTTCTATAGAACCAAGTCACAACAGAAGTGACACTGAACAGGAACATTCATATATAGAAAATATTAAGTTAACACTATTTATATGAGGAGCCGACTGCTTTGAACAGTGAGTTTAAGGGACGTTTTACAGATTTGTGATTTAGTGATAGACCTGCTCATACATAAAATGACCTGGCACCATGCCGCCTTCACAACACTAAACTACACTGTGCCAAGCAACAGTGACACACACACAAAAACATCTTTAGTCAGTTTTGTCAACCTGCATGTAATTATTAAAACAAAATAATTTACAGGTTCCTTCTTACCTTGGTGCCACCACACTTTCTGCACTTTGTAATATTTGTTCCCCTTTCCTTCACAATCCACCTGGAGTAACATCCATCTCCTTCTCCTGTTCTCCCTCTCTGAGAGGGTTGAGGGCAATCAAGGATTGTGAAGAGCGATGGAGCGTCACAAAGACAGACGTCAGCTTTCAAACACACAGGACCTTTACACAACTTCAGCCTAACCTTTCTTATTCAACAAATCACAGCATAAATCCATATTAATACTTTAAAACTGTTGGAATTCTTGAACAATTGTCCCGTGACATTTTGGTTGTTGGCTAGTTTCAGTCACTTCAGCTGTTTCCAAAGAGTAAAAAACACACGTTGTTAGTATCTGGTTGCAAATTTTGTTTACAGTTTTTGTTTTTAAGGACACGTTACATCAATAAGAGGAAAATAAATTGTATATTTTGATTCTTAGTACAGGATTTATTTTACCTGCCTTATTGACTTTGCAATGAATACCCTAACTATAAAATATAACCTCTGACTAAATTCATTAATGATTTCTGTGAAGCTCATGTTGTGAACAGCTGCTGACGTCTTTATATTTGTGTCCAAAGAGTGAGAACTTTTGGAAAACTGTTTTTAAAGGTTCTCTGGACTTTTGAAAGAACTTTATAGCTTTTCTTTTGGACTTCAGCTACTTTTTCTCTTGTTTTTTTATTTATTTATTTATTTATTATTCTTTGTTCCTGAGAATGACAGAATACTGGGCAGTGAGTGTTTGAAAAAAAAAGACAGTGGAGAAGTGAGGAATACACAAAGAAGTTGAATTTAAAAAGTAGTAGATGAACTTTATTTGAAAGTTGTGTATTAAAGAAACCAGCAAGAAAAACTTCAGCAAAGATCTGATGCAGGACATGAGAGATGATCATCAATTTGTATGCCAGGTTTTCATTTAATTCACTTTTGGAATAATTTGTCTGGTGCTAAAATACAGGTTATGGGTTAAACAGAGGTATTGTTGGTGTTTCTCATTGAGTCAGTCAAGAAAAGACCCAATTTTAACACGGTTCTTCCCAAGCTGGTTGTTGTGTGTTGACAAAAGTAAACTCATCCTTTGAGTTTAAGACCATTTTTTAATTAATGATCCATAGGACTGGTTTAACAAACAAAGACAAAACTGTTTTCTGAAAAGGATCAGGTAATAAAGAAAGTGAAACTACGAACTTTTTTTAACTGATCAGTTTGTTTATGTTTATGTTTATTAAATTTGTTCATTTTTTTTTTTACAAAAGAAACACAATACAAGACAATCCCATAAATGATACGTACAAAATATAAAAAAATGAAAGGAAGCAGAAAGAAGAATAAATCTTATTATGCCCCCTTTTTCAAACAATCAGATTAAACAATAATAATCTTTCACCAACAGTACAAAATGACTAACTCTTTCTAATTTTCTAATACTAATACTAATACATAACTAATAATTGATACAATACACATTACGCTAATTCATATATATTTTTTCAACAAATTCCTTTTGATCATTTTCTTAAATGTAAACAGTGACTTGGCATTTTTAACTACATTCTCCAAGCCATTCCATAATCTAATTCCCTGGATTGAGGTAGAACGTCCCTTCAAACTAGTTCTGAATTGTGGTTTTACAAACATCTCTGTCCCCTTAAGATTATAACAACTTTGTCTTTTAACAAAATGCATTTGGATATTTAAAGGTAATGCGTTATTCTGAGCCCTATACATAACTGATAAAATATTATAATCTACCAAATCATGGAACTTCAATAACTTCAGTTGATAAAATAATGTACTAGATGGATGACAGTAATGTTTTCTAGTGATAATTCTTACAGCTCTTTTCTGTAATACAAAAATAGGCTTTGTGATTGTTTTACACGCTTTCCCCCAAACATCAATACAATAGATTAAGTGTGGAACAATGATTGTGTTATACAACAAATACAGAGCTTTATCATTCAATAGGTCTCTGACCTTGTACAGTACTGCAATCGATTTAGCTATTTTTATTCTTACAGAATTTATGTGTTGTTTCCATGTCAGTTTGTCATCAATAATAACACCCAAAAACTTCACCTCACTCACTCTACAAATCTCAACACCCTCAATTTTGAGTGGAACATCAACTGTTTTCTCTTTTTTACTGATCAGTTGAACGGTTTAACGAAATGTCTATTTTCTTAGAAGTTAAATTGTAACGATATCAGTGAAGGGATCTGTTTTCTCTAAAAAAGTTATGGATTAAAGCGCCTGCAGTCCCAGAACGGTAACAGGTTAACAGAAAAATAACTGATCTACAGAAACAAACAGCCAATCTGACCTGTGGTGTCTAAAGTCTCTGTAGAAACTCCAGTGATGCATGAAGCATGGTGGGAGTATCTGAAAATGACAAAGTCTTCACTGTTCCTGGGCAGACATACACCTCTCTGGAATAATCCTGACATACAGCAAGAAAATATGTTAAATTTCCTAGGTTGGAGAATGAAAGGAATTGAATGTCTGGAACACATATTTGAGGGTATAGACTTTATTCCATCCAATAAATTAATAATACAATATGACATTGATAATAAATATTTCCTACAATACCAACACATTAAGTCTATTGTAAAAAAGAAATTTAAGCTTAATAAAACATTGTTGGAAACACCAACATGTGTGTTCGAGTTCATTAATCTTCAACCCCCCAAATTATTATCTTTTTTTTCTTTCCATTTATAGATGGCCTCCCTTCTCACCTTATAGCCATCCTCTCACTCCAGTCCTCACCTCGTTCTACAGGTGTGCAGTGGAGAGCATCCTGTGCTCCAGCATCAACGTGTGGCATGGAGGCTGCACAGTTGCAGAGAGGAAAGCTCTACAAAGAGTGGTGAAGGCTGCACAGAAGTCTGTGGGAGTCAGTCTCCCCACCATCACAGACATTTACACCTCCAGATGCAGAAAAAGAGCCACCTGCATCATGAAAGACCTCACTCACCCAGCACACTCACTCTTTGCACCACTCCCCTCGGGACGGAGGTTGAGGAGCATCAAATGTAGAACCACTAGACTGAGGAACAGCTTCTACCCTGAGGCTGTCAGACTCATGAATAAATAAATAATAAGAATAAACACTGCAAAATGTCACATCATGCTGATACTGATCTGTTTCTTGTTGCTGCGTTCATCTGTGACCATCTGCTCATGTTCGTGCTGCTGTTTATAATGATGTTTTTCTACTACATTAGGGCTTAGTGTATTACTAGCTGATGTCTCTCTTAGTTAATCCTAGATGTTATTATTGTTTTTCTCTTGCATTTGTTGTTGGATGTAACTGGGACCCTGTGTACATAATCTCGTTTTCAACACATGTACTACATGCGGTGCAAATGACAATAAATTCTCTCTGACTCTGACTCTGACTCAATATGTATTTTTTAGAGAGAGAAAGAAAAGAGAAAGTAAGACAACAAAACAACAAAAAGAGCACAAGGCAAACACACCCAACCTCCGTCCGCAATCCTGCAAAGCACATGACAGAACACAGCAACGAAACATACATGCATAAAGACTAATAATATTCATGACCTTGCAGTAGATTTCTATAAATACACATACCCATACCTACAAATATATATACAGTATACATACATGGTGTAGTGGCTAGGGAATCAGACTTGGGATCCGAAGGACCCAGGTTCGAACCCCGGCCACGGCACACCTTGGGGTGTCTATGAGTGCACACCCATTATCCCCAGTTCCCCGGGCGCTGACCACGGCTGCTCACTGCACCACCTGGTGGTGGTTGGGTTAAATGCAGAGACCAATTTCGTCTGTCAAGTATGGGAAACATACACAGATGACAAAAATGTGATATTTATTTATTTATTTATTTATTTATATACATTTATATTCATTCATATACCCATCTACATATCTGCATATATCTACATATACATCCCTGCATCCATTTGTGTGTGGTTGTGAGCATGCATAAGTGAATAAGGTTCCTCCAATAGAACATTTAGTAGCGACTGTGAAGCATCAGAGATCCGCCCCCCCAAGGCCCGAGGCAGGCAAAGGGGCAACCAGAGCCCAAGACCCCAAGAAGGACCCCGAGCCCAGAGTCCCCAGGGCTGCCCGAACAGGACGAGCCACTCGCCCACTCCCCAGATCCGACCAAGGAGAAGAACCGGACGAACCCCACCAGCGACCACACACAATGACCCCCCGGGGTCAACCGCGACAATTTCACAGGCCCCCGCCGGAGCCCGATGCACCGACGTAGCCCCAGGGCCGGTCACCGAGGCTCGGGCACCGGGGACGCCCACCCCTCAGGCCCAGACTCGACAGGACCAGAGGACACAAGCCCCACCAGGCAACCACCAGGCCGAGCTGACAAACGCCCAAGCGCCCAACCCCAGATAGTGAGGGCCCCAAGCACACCCGCAGGCAAAGGAACACCCACCGGGGGGCCACGTGGCAGGAGCGCGACACTAATGCTGCGTTCCAGTAACCTCGTATTGTGGGAATTTCCAAGGTCCCAGTGGTGGATTTAAACCGGAACGCCCGCTACAGTGGGGAACTCCCATTCGTGAAGTGGGGCAATTTTTTCGGCCCCCAGTTTATCCCAGTGACGATTTCAAAATGGCGGCTACTCGCGTCTTCAGTAAGTGAACTCCTTAACTTTTACTAAAATAACAGTTGTAAAATGTTGTTGTGTGTTTTTTAATCACACACACAGCCTAAGCGTATGCTTGTGAACACAGATCACATTAAAAACCTGTGTTTAGTTGCATGGCATGTGGTGTACAGCTGTTTTTGTCATTGTTTGGATCACAACAGTTCTGTAGGCCAGCGGCAGCGACTTTCATTCGCCACATTTTATTATTTAGCACATTAAAAAAGTAACTATTAGTTATGAATTTTATTTTAAAATATATATTTTTTACCCTTGTTTTCTTTGGCGCTGTGGCTTATTTTTGTTAGGCAACCCAGAACTAAACACACATTGTTTGTTGAACTGACTATAAATTAGCACTAAACTGTGGTTAAAAAAATATATATTTGGTTTCCAAAGATCCGTGTTTAGAAACATTCTATAATCCTGTATGATATTTATGTGTTAGGACGTGTATATTTGTGTAGTAAGTGTGTGTTTGTTTTTAGTCTACCTCGACCAGTACAACAACATGTTTGTTGATGAGCAGAGAACAACAACATTTTCTGGCAGCCTGTATCGCAGTGCAGGGGATTTGTCCAGTTTGTACATTGATGCAAACCTCACTATGAAAGTTGAGCTTATCCAACCTGCACAGGACAGCACAGCTGGTAAGATTTAGGAGAAATAAGTTTTAATGCAAACCAAACCAATTACTGTATAATGAATTTAACAATACTGTGTTTTTTTCTTTTAAAATGATTTTTTCAGAGAACTGTGAAGACTCTCCATCAACCAGCAGCCACGCAGAGTCCCCCATCCGTGTGAATGACAGTTTTAATAAAGAACAGACACTGTTCTTGATTGAACACATGCGTGAGAATGTAAAAGACAATGGTGAACTGCCAAGAAACCTGTCCGAGCTGAATGCCAGGCTGCGAAAGGTAAAAAATAACAAAAAATTGATGTGGATTGAGGCTGCAGCTCAGCTCAGAGAGCAGTTTCATGAGACTTAATCCAGACTTTTTATACTTTTATACTACTATGGAAAACTACTATGCAAAAAACTCAGGACAGTATTACACTCTATTTCATTTTATGATTATGGTTATTAAATGTTGGTGTTTTTGGTTTTGGTGAAACATTTTATACTTTTATACTACTATGAAAAACTACTATGCAAAAAAACTCAGGACAGTACTAAACTTTTATTATTTCATTTTATGCTTGTTTATTAATTGTTTAGTGTTTAAATGTTTACTGTTGCACAGAGGGACTGAGAGAGAAATGCAATTTCAATCCTGTGTATATCCTGTACATATTGCAGTTTTGATAATAAAGTTGACTTTGACTTGTTTATTTTGCTCAGGTTCGGCCCAGTAAAAACGGTTGGTTTTCAGTGCCTTTGATTGTATGAATTTTGAAATGCTGTTCTGTTGCACATTTTGTAATTAAAACTGAAACTTTCAGACAACTGAGATTTGTTTTCAGTATGAACTATTTGCTTGCAAAGGTTAAAATAGAAACTATTTTGTATAAACTAGTTTAATAGTATTGAAACTATTTTGCATTACTAGCTACAGAGCAAATCGTGTAACATTTTCTTACCGTACAATACACAAAAGGTACGTTTCCCTAAAATTTTGCTATGTTCACATTACTAATTTATTTTTGGAAATGTGCACGTGCAGTTCTGACAGATACTTAAAGCACTATGAGCTAATAATATTTATTTAATTGTTGCAACCCATCGGTTAAACTTTTGCCACAACTCAAAGACAAAATGCTGTATTTAAAGAAAAATGTTTATTAAGCTTCATTATAGCAGTCTTTTAAGTACATTTGGCCCACGTCCCAAGTTGTGGAGGATGCAGGCAGCCACTATGATCTTCACCACCACATCAGTTCTGGTATTCTGCACGTCACGAAGCCGTCTCCACCTGCACTTCAAACATCCGAAGGCTTGCTCCACAATCACCCTTCCACGGCTGATTTCAGCGTTACGTTGCTTGTCTGCTTCACTTAGAGCACCATTGTTCTTCAGGATGGATGGGTTTTCTGGCAGCATGGTAGGGTCCAAGACAACTCTGCAATGGGAAAACAGTGTTTATTTCAGACAGACATAAAGTTAATAATGAGCTGCAATTCTCTGTCATTTTTTCATCATTTGACTTCTTGTTTATGTGAAAAATACACATTTCAGACAGCTACTTTCAGGAAACTGTTGGAATCTGGAGAATAGTTGAATCTCTTGGAATCCTGGAAAAAAACCAATGCAGATATGTTCCTGTCTTTGATTTATACATCTACCTTATAATGTTTTTCTAGTCTTTGATACTTTGTTTTAAAAGAAAAAAATATATATATATATAAATATATATTTCTCTCTTGTGTTTATTGTCTATTGTTTAAGGAAATTCTACCATTGCTGTTAATCATTCTTTAGTTTGTAGCAGGTCACTTTTTTAAATGAGTCCACGAGGCTCAATGACATTTACCTGACTAAATAAAGGTTGATTGTAAAAAAACAACAACAGTACTGTAGTGTCAGGCTACAAACCAAAACGTTATGATGGTGTTATATATCATAAAATCAATCACCTTTATTTTACCAGGTAAAGCCCGTTCGAGATCTCTTTTACAAGGGTGACCTGGTCAAGTGGTCAGCAGGGTTAGCAACCGGTGTTAGCAACTTATTTATTTAGCAAAATAAAGCAACCACTGTACAGTTTCTTCAACATATCGTAAACCCCCTACATGTTTTGCTGTGCAGTGAGCGAAGACGTTTTTTTTTTTAGCTGTAAAGCCAGTTTTTCTTTTTCCCAACGAGAAAAATATATATTAAATCTATTACCTTCGACGTTCATCTTTCTTCTTTGACATGTTCTGTGTCAGGAGTGCATATCTGGTTGTCTGGAGTGCATATATGTTTAGTAATTTATTATATTCCGAAACAGCAACAAAAACAAAGCGTGCGTCCATCTTGTTTTTACCACCGGGGTAACCGGAACGTGTTTTCAAGTGGTAGATGGGGAGATGACGTCACTGCCACTTCGTAGTTCCCAAAATACGAGGTAACTGGAACGCAGCATAAGGCCCTGTTTACACGTGGGGGAAACGGAACTTATGGGCATGTTAATTAGTTTAAAAGTTTTGCGTTGACACGGATCTGACACGGATCTGCTTGAATCTCCCCCCTTCCTCATGCCCCCCCTTACACCCACTGCGCATGCGTGCTGCTGAACCTTCACCCACTGCACATGCGTGCTACCTCACTCTGCTGGCAGTCTGCTACTTTCTTTTGTGCTAAAAGTTGAGCTAACAACAAGTTAACAATAAGTTAAAGCTGGATTTTGGATAAGAGTCGACAGATTTGACACCAAGCGGGACCTCTTCATCTAACAAGCTGCACACCAGACGCTGAGTGGACTATGGACCAGAACCGAGTGACGATGATGTCTGACTTTCCTCCGTGATAAACAGCTGACTTACAGCAGGTAAATCAACGTTCTTAATATAATGTTTGCTTGTGTTTACTTTGATCACACAACAACAGAGTTTTTATTTATTTATTTATTTATTTTTACTGCCAGGTGGAGAAGCTGTCGTTCCAACAAACAGGCAGACGGTTCGGCGGTTCTGATGGGTCCAGATGAACACACAGCAAGAGTCCAGTTCATTAACGTAGTTACAGTTCGGTTCACGTGTTTTAATAGTGTGTTCAGTTTAATTCTCAGTGTTTGTGTTGTAAACTTTGTGGTGCTGAATAAATAAATAAATAAAAAATAAACCTGGTGTCTTCATTTTCACAGCACGTTACGCACTGTTTAAAAAATGTAACGAGTCCAGATAGATACTGTAGTTCAGATAAATTTATACATCTCCCACGCCAACATAAATACTGTTTATTATTGTTAAACTGTTATATTTTGCAGCGTGACACGTGAAATGTCAGCCTGCCCTAGACTGTCCGCGCATGCGGGCTGCGCGCATGTGGTTGACACAAAAGCTCCACGGGAGATGTTTACATTATCAGCGGGGGGTCAGCGAAAAAGTTCCACCTTGAGAGCAGGATCAGAAAAGTATCGGAGTCAAAGAGGGGGGCCAGCAGCGTCGTGTAGGCGATAAGCAAAGTCGCAAAGAGAAAGTAGCGGTTACACTCAAAATACGCGCCGTGTAAACTGGCCCTAAGTAGCCTCAGATGTATCAGCGAGGGGGCAGTACAAGTCCCAGCCTGACACTTAAACATTCATACACAGACACACTCATTCAGACCCACCCTCATCCTCACCCTTACTCACAGAAAGTCAAGCAACAACGACACGTTCCATTCATAATCCCGATGCACACTCTATACCTGTCACGTTTCACGCCTGTTAGGTTAGATTTAGATTTTAGTCTCACTCTGTACAACACTGCTTGTTGTTTCTGGATTCTGTCCTGTCTCCTGTCTGTAAGTGGGTTTAGGTTTGCCTTCATTTTGGAACCGGTTTGTCCTGTCTCCTGTCTGTATGTGGGTTTAGGTTTGCCTTCATTTTGGAACCGGTTTGTCCTCACTGCTGCGCTCCTCACTGCTGCGCTGATTAGTTTCAAATCAGCTGCACCTGCTGCTACACCCTTTATAAGTCAGACTCTCACACCAGGTATTTGCCAGATAGTCGAAAACTGTTCACAGCAAGTAGTTATCCCGCGCCCGTTTCTGTCCCTCTTCCTGTTTCATGTATCCTCGCCTCATTGATTTCCTGGTTCTGACGTCTCGCCTGCCTGCACACCTGCCTCTGCCTTCTCCCTCTCGGACTGTCGTTTGCTGGATTAATGTGACTGACCCTGGATCGCCTGACTTCGTCTCATCGCCTGCCCCTATTTGGATCATCTGCTCTCCTGCGTCCTGGTGTGTTCCTTCATCTGCTGGATTACGTCACGCCTCGCTGCGGCCGGCTGTTTTCCTTCACCGGCATCAGCCCCTCCCCGCAGTGGACCTGATCAGCTGGAGTTTCTCCCCGCTGGACCTGATCAGCTGGAGTTTCTCCCCGCTCGGAAAACCCATCCATCTGTGAGACGACTCGTTCCAGCCAGTGGTCCCTGATCGACACCAGAGCCAATCAGAGCAGAACAAAGAAAATAAAAACTTTGATTTAATTGTCTAAACTTTTGTGGTGATTTTGGTCCGGTCATTTTGGGTTCGTGACAGAACTATCTGGCCAATATTATGGACCACTCACCTTCTGAGGACTGGCGCTCTGGTGTCGAAGGGGCTATTTCTAAATTAGAATCTGGTATGACTGACATTGTTCGTATGTTAAAGGAGATGGCGCCCCAACCTCACCAGCAGGACTCAGGCGCTGTCGGACCACCATCAGAACCAGCCCGGGAGCCCAAGTTAACCCCACCAGAACTGTTTTCTGGTGAACCCGACCAATGTCGCCCGTTTATCACCCAGTGTGAAATCCATTTTCAGCTTCAACCATCCTGTTTTCCCTCTGAGAGGTCAAAAGTGGCATACATGATCTCCCTTCTCTCTGGCAAAGCCAAGAGGTGGGGAACCACCGAATGGCAACGGGATTCACGTTTTTGCTATGTTTTTCAGGATTTTGCCAAGGAACTGTGCAGAGTCTTTGATCCCGTTCTTCCTGAGCGAGAGGCGGCCAGACGCCTTTTCTCCATCACACAAGGTAACCGTCGAGTTACTGAATATATCATTGACTTTCATTCTACTGCTGCAGGCAGCCACTGGAACGAGGAGGCACTCACAGATGCCTTTTTTCGGGGACTTAATGACAACATTAAGGATGGACTAGCACTAAAACGTTACCCTGAGTCACTTCTGGACCTCGAAGAGTTAGCCACCAGGGTGGACCTTCGTTTGGCTGAGCGCTCGAGGGATCGAGGTTCTCGCCGCCCACCAATCACCAAGTTTGTGGATGAAGTCCGGCAGCCTGTTCACACTCTGAACCTACCTCCTAGACCTGCATCTCTCCCCACGGAGGAACCCATGCAACTGGGCCGTAGCCGACTCACTCCTGCCGAGCGTGAGAGAAGACGCAAAAATAACCTCTGTTTTTACTGTGGTGGTGCTGGACACGTCGCCTCCTCCTGTCCGGTAAAAGGACCTGCTCAGTGAACGCGAGGGGATGTTCACTGAGCGGGACTCAAGAGTCTGAACTCCTCTCACCGTTTGCCCTGAGTGCAGACCTCGTCGTCCCGGGTAAGTCACCCACCTCCATTAAAGTGTTCATTGACTCCGGGGCTGATACTGACTTCATTGACTATGGGTTTGCAGTCAGGTCAGGGATTAAGGTTCTTAATTCCCCTAAAAAACATTCTGTGGTGGCCTTGGATGGTCACCCATTAAACACTGCGTCTCAGATCACTGAACCAGTCACGTTACATGTAGGAGGTAATCACAAAGAAACAATAAACTTTTTGGTAATCAACTCTCCTAACTCACCGATAATATTGGGTGCTACCTGGCTGAAAAAACACAACCCTCATTTTGATTGGAGAGGTGGGGAGATTTTAGGCTGGTCTGAGGAATGTTTGTCCTCCTGCCTCATGGACGCTGTGCTGTCTAAAGACTCTGTGACTGTTTCTGAGGATTATTATCCTGATCTCTCTAAGGTTCCCATCGAATATCACGACCTCAAAGAGGTGTTTAACAAGTCCAGAGCCACCGCCCTGCCTCCTCACCGTCCTTATGACTGCCCTATAGACTTACTTCCCGGCTCCACTCCCCCCAGGGGCGCTCTCTACTCTCTTTCTGCTCCGGAACAAGTAACTATGAGGGACTACATCAGGGAGTCCC